>ML100698.1:0-32500 GCA_003697995.1 Taxidea taxus jeffersonii
GTCATTTAAACTCCCCCTTGTTACTTGGCAACTCATTTACGTGTCCACACCACCTCTTCTGTCCCCCACCTGGCCCATCACGTGCCAACTACTCCAGGATAAATGGATAATGCTTCCTCTTGGTAGTCTCAGTCTGCACAGCAACTCTGAGATGGTACTTTATTGTGCCCATTTTAAATAAGGAAAATAGAGGGGTGCCTGGGGGGCTCAGTGGGTTAAGCCTCTGCCATCAGATCAGGTCATGATCTCGGGAGTCCTGGGATCGAGCCCCGCATCGGGCTCTCTGCTCAGCGGAAGCCTGCTTCCTCCTCTCTCTCTCTCTGCCTGCCTCTCTGCCTACTTGTGATCTTTCTCTCTGTCAGATAAATAAATAAATAATTTTTTTTAAAAAAGGAAGGAAAATCGAGGCATGGAGAGTATAGGAAATTTTCTCAAGTTGCACAAAGTAATAGAGTCAGAACTTAAATTTGTGTTCAGGTATAAAGTCCTATGATCTTAACCACTTTGCTATAGCATCTCCTGCTCTGATTAACTGGGTACCTATGACCCCCTCCCTCATTGGTGCACTGGAGTGGAATGGTATTAACTCTCAGGAGCAGATTGTTCATGTTTCTTCCCAAGTGACATCACATTTGTTGCAAAACTGGTCACAAAGTATTTATACTGTGGAAATGGGCTAGACCACAAATCAGGGCTTTATTCTTCCCCTGTATTTATCTGCACAGCACTGGGCATCTTCCTACTTTGAGTTCCATGGGAGTTATGGAACTAAGAAATTCCAGTCCCATACCGATGGACAAGACCATCCTAACAAGCCAGAATATGGGATTGAATTAATTCTTTGTGGTTATTCTTATTAAACAGAAGCAGGCTAACACCATGTATATCAGACAGACATGAGAACCGTCAACTCACAGGCCATATGTGGTCTTGCTTCTACGTTGACACACTTGTCTAGATGAAAAGAGTGACTATTGTCATCAAGCAACATGTTTTGCACTACCTCACATTTCTCTTAGCTTTGCTTTTGCATCTGGTCATAACAAGTCAATGGTTCTGTACACATATCTTCTAGATGCACAGATATGGTGTCTGTCTCTAAAAAGAACAATGGGACTCTCATTCCCATCTGGGACACCACCTGTTGAAGCCCATTTGGCATCTGCATATGCACAATTTTTAACTACAGGGCACTTGAACTAGGCAACCCTCTGCCAACAGAGCATGGCAGGGCATAAATTCATTTTCCTTTTGATCCTGGACTGACTAATGTGAAATACATTCTCTACTATTTCTCAGGCAGTCCCAGGGCAATGGGTACCAGCTACCCATTAACAGTGGTCAATTCAACAATGCATCCCTATAGTAGCTTTCCTGCCTTCTCCCATTCCACTTTCCCTGTCTTTCACTTCTATTCCTTGGTATTAGTTTCAAATAGACCACCTGAACAAAATCCTTTGCCTCTGGCTTTACTTTTGGGGGATGGGAAATGTGGGCCAGGATCCTTTCTTTGAGAATGTCCCATAGCCAAGTCAAGGAGGCCTAAATTTGAGCCAAAAGAAGGATGTGGATTTTTTCTTTTCCTAAGCATCCAGGCACATACCACATTCTTAACAAGACTTGGCCCTTTCAAAAAACTTAAATTCTAGCAAGGAAGATGAACATTAAAAACATAATTATGTAAGTATTTAATTTTTTTATCTAAGAATTATTACAAAGAAGACCAGTCCATTTCTTTCTAGTTTGGGCTATATAAAGGCCAACACTTCACTTTCTTAGTGGTCCCTGAAATGTTCCTTTCTAGAGGGTAAAACCCTGGCATCCCTTGCCCAAAGCAACAAGTCATCAGCATTAGAAATCATAATCACCATACTGAGGGGGCACAGGTCATCCCCTATAAAAAACAATCTGAGATCACAACAGCCAATCCAGGAAAAAATAGAGAAAAGAAAAAAGAAAAGAAGGAAAGCATTGTTTTCATAAAAAAGAAACAAACCTCACTACTCAGATAAATTTCCCCATGGAAAGTACAAATCCCCAATTACTACCCAACATGTGCAAGATATAAAACCTTCCTCAGAGCTGAGGATCTGCATGATACTGAACAAATTACCAGCATCACAGCATGTTAGATGGAGATTCGGGCCCAGACGAGGCAGAGAAAAAGGAAAAAAGGCCCCAAAGTTGTTGCTTTCAAAATTCTGCATGAAGCCAAGTAACTCTTTTAAAATCTCCATTTTCTTTCTAGATTCTCCCCATTGACAGACTCCAAGGACCCAGCCGATGATGGAGTCAAGAGAGAAAGAATCTAATTATCTTCCATGTGAAGTTTTAACCATCCTTGATTCTCCTCTGTGGCTTTTTTCAATGATAAAGGCATTTAGAAGACTAGAATAAGAAAAAAATGAAAAATATTGATCTTCTAACCTCTCATATTGGTTTCAGTCACCACTGTTTGGGGTAAGAGAACAACAGTGCTACAATTTGAGTATACTGCTGGTATTCCAACGTAAAAAGTCTCCATTCCACACATAAATTTATACTCTGCCTTAATTAATGACTTCTACAAATATAATTGAGTACCTAAAATTGCCAGGAACAGTGCTAGGCTTTCAGAATGTAACAAGTAACACTCATTTTTTGAATGTCCACCACATTCAGATCACAATAATCAGTAGTGACTATAGAATTCAGTCTCAAGTCTGACCTATTTCCCACACACAAGCTTGACCATGTATCTGTGACTATGTCTCAGGAAGAATTTTCAGTAGAAAGAATCACAGTCCCATAGAAAAATTGCATCAGACTTCAGAAATAATCTAGTTCACCTGCCTTACTTCACAAGTGAGAAAATGGATTCCTAGAGAGATGAAGTGACTTGCTCAAAGGTTATGGAACAATTAAGCATCTGTAACCAGGAAATTAATTATTGATACATTCTGGTTCTTCTTAAATCATACATAGGCTTTTTTTCCCCATTTAATTCATTCACTGAATGACTGGGGGATAAAATGTTGAACAAAACAGGAAAGGTTGCTGGTTACCCTTGGGAGTCTGCAACCTAATATTTGAGCCATAGTCATCCAATAGTCTCCCAAATAAATGTAAGTAAGTAAGTAAGTGAATAAATAAATAAATAAATATCCCTCTGCAATTTGCTTGATTATATGGAGCCTATACTTGACTTAAGCAAGAAATCTGAAAAAGCTTCTCTGAGGAAGTGAGTGGAGACATGAAGAATGTGGAGACATTAAGTAGAGACAAGAGGAAGGGGAGAAGGTGGAAATAGTAGGGGAGATCTGGAAAGTGTATGAGTTTCCTGGAGCTTCTATAAAAATAAAAATGTCACAAATTTGGTGGCTTAAAACAACAGAAATTTATTCGCTCAGAGTTCTGGAAGCTAAAAGTCTAAAATCAAGGTGTCCGCATGATTGAGTCTGTCTTTGGGGCTGAGAAGAGAAGATAAACTGTCCAATGTCTGTATTAGTCTGCATGGGCTGCCATAACAAAAAAACCAAACCAAACCGAACCAAACAAACAAATAAAAAAACAGAGACGGGGTGGTTTTAACAACAGAAGTTCATTTTCTTCAATTCTGGAGTCCAAGATCAAGGTGCAGGTAGTGTTGGTCCCTGGTAAAGCATCTCTTCCTTCTTGCCTCCTATGTCCTTATATGACCTTTTTGTGTTAATGTTCAGAAAGACAGCTCCATGGAGTCTCTTCATTTTCTTATAAGGATACCAGCATTAGGTGAGTTAGGCCCCACCCTAAGGATCTCATTTAACCTTAATTACCTCCTTAAGGATCTGTTTCCAAATGCAGTCATAATAGCGACTAGAGTACAATGGGAGACAAGTCAGTCCATAACATATCTCTGGCCTAGCTTCTCCTCCTTTGGTAGTTGCCCATCATCCTTGGCATTCCTTGGTTTGTGGCAACATAACTCCAATCTCTGCTTCCAACATCATGTGACATTCTCCCTGTTTCTCTGTTTCCAAGTTTCCCTCTTTTTATAAGGACACCAGTCACTGAATTTAAGGTCTATTGTAATTTGTTATGACCTCATCTTTACTTGATTCTATCTTCAAATAGCCTATTTCAAGATAAAGTCACATTTACAGATTTTGGGTGGACATGAACTTTTGAAGTTCAACCCAGTACAGAGGGTAGAGTTCCTGGAATTCATGTGGACAAAGCATCTGAAGAGAACTCCACAACTGGAAGATATACAGCAACGTGCAAGGAAAGAAGGCTGTGTGAGCTGTGCACTGAGCATTTGGTCTCATCCTGAGAGCAACGGGCAGATACTAAATGGTTTCAAGAAGGAAATGACATGGCTGAATTCTTGTGCTAAAGGGGCACATAGGCTTTGAGTGTAAAGGCAGAGAATCTGCAAAAGAACTTTAAGAGGTGAATTCAGTAAGCTTGGTAAGTGAGGACGGTGTTGCTAGAGACAAATGTGCTGGAGAGAGACACATGGGATGAGACTGATCTCATAGTGGAGAAAGGAGAGGAATCCATTAGCCCAGTAGCCTCAAACTTCCAGCTCACAGGAGCCGAGTTTGTTCCTGTCCTTGGTTGACTTTTTGTTTTTTGGTTCACAGTCTTTGATGTAAAAATTCACATTCAGTGACTTTCATGAAACAAAATTTCCCTCACAATTAGCACGAGGCTTTTGGTGATTACCACGGAAAGCTCACATAATTGATCTCAAGGTGGTATGGACCAACAAAGTAAATACACATTGTTTTTAGAAAATAAAGATTTTTGCAATGTGTAAAGTCACAGAATTTGATGATTGGTATTCAGGGTATGGGCTACATTGCCACAGTAGTTTATAATAACTGTATAAATGATCTATTTGATTCCCTTTGATCTATTTGACTTGCCTCAATAACCAATCACTGAGTGACTTCAATAAATATTACCCTGATCTATCAATTAATATGATTGAATGAAAAGAATTAGAAATGGCTAATCTAGTTATTTCAATTAATAGTAGCATTTTGTATACTCCATGATTAAACAGTTCATTTGTTCAGATTTTCTTTGCATACTGTTAGGACAACAGCCAGACAGACACTTCAGACCATCTGAACCCCATTCAGATTTATGGTATGAAAAATATATTTCAGCATCTCAGAAATATAAGCATTCACTATATAAAACTCCCATTCATCTCTTTTCTCTCCTTTCCCCATTTGAACTAGTTATAAAGAGGAAATCTTATAAATGTGGACCAGAAAGGAAAAAATCTATTAAATAAAAGAAGTACATAAGTTAATGGTAATGTATTGGACATGCAATTTAAATTGGAAAACCAACTTAAATGCAAAGCAATTACTGACACTTTTAATATTAGCCAGACTAATAAAGCAGCAATTAGATCTCATTATATAGCTATAAAATTGGTTTGTAATAGATTGATGGCACCAAATGTTCCTACTGGTTTTTGATGGCCTTATGGACAAGAGTACTATTCTTCTATTTTGTTTTGAGGGAAAAAAAATTCTAACAGTTATAAACCATTTGAGCTCTTCTTTTTAAGTGGACATCAAAGATAAGGCAAACAAGCAAACATAGAGGGGTTAAAAAAGAAGAAGAAAAGATACCAAACACTACATATACTCATGTATTTATTTTTCCCAAGAGATCATCAGTTGTTTCAAAATCTTCTTGCCAGAAGCTGTTTTTGAAACTCTTATAGCAGATTGTTCATTTGTTCATACTTAAGGTAAATGTGTGGAGATGCTATGCTAAACAGATTTTTCTCTAAATTATATAATCAAATAAGTAACTGAGTAAGTAACCTCAAATTTCTGATATTAGACATTATAATTCTATAAAACAAAGAGGCCTCTACCCAGCTATACCCCCCTCCCAATCTTCCTTCCTCCCTTCCCCTACAGCACCACCAAATATGGGAAAGCCAATTAATTTGTTATTAATGAGAGGAAGGAAAAATAAGCAGTGGCCCATGAACACTGAGCATCTGCAGTGGGATTCCAAAAGCTCCTCTCCCTTGTTTCCTTATCTTTGTTTTAGGTGGGAGAGATGTGCAATCAATACATGCTGCCGAGCTCCCTATGTGTCAGTATGCCATGAAACCACACTTTGCTGTAGCTCCTTCCCTCTCCTGTCCTGTTCAACTCATCTCCTACCTGTTTCTCCTACGAGTGTTCACTGTACTAATCATAATGCTCACGAAAGCCTGTTTTCAGTTCTTTTACTAAAGAGTCTGATCTAAGACAAGTCTCTTCTTTTGTTTCTTTGAAGCATTTGGTTGCCCCCAAAGCCCCATTCTTCCTTACTTTTATCGGGGAATATGGCCTCCTAGAATAGTTACACTCCCCAGCCTCCCATGCAGGCTTGATAAGGCTGTGAGACTCACTTCTGTTTTGTGGGAAATAAACAGAGATGTCTTTGGTAGATTCAGGAAGTTAACTTTCCTTCCAGATGTGTGCCTTGTTTGCCCCTGTTCTTCCTTCTTTTACCCATCCGGCTGCTTAGAATGGGGTCACCATCCTGAGTGAGGAGGACGAACCCCACACTCCAGGGATGACAGAGTGATAGGTTGAACAGAGTCCAGAGTCTGAAGACTTTATTAAAAAAAAAAAGAGCACAAAATCATCCTTGGACAACACACCTCTGGAATTTCACATGAGAACAAATTAAACTCTGTCTTATTTAAATTTCTATGATTTTGAGTTTTCCAACACTGGGCAACCGAGCCCTAACAAATACAGGGCAGGGCTCGAACTGTTACATGCAAAATTATGCCAGCCCTTATGGTCTGAGATAGCTGACATAATTGAAACAATGGGCAAAAAGACAAGAAGCTACAGAAGAATAAACAATGTATATTGGGGATCATTCAGAAATCAGGATAGTGGGGTCTAGTGCTTATTGCCTGGAAAGCTGCAGCCCAGAAACTCACCAGGTTTAACCTGAGAATTCTATGTTCTAAGTAGGCCAACTCTTGTCAGCTTGGTTTTTACTGACACCAGGAAACATTATCAGAATAATGCTCTGTAGGGTAGTGTGTGTGTCTGTGTGTGTGTGTGTGTGTATCCATGTGTACTCACACATTGCACAAATACATTTTTAAGAACACCTTAAATAAGATATTAATATATACTAATGTTAAAATAAAGGAACTTTATCATTATTTTTCCTGCTTTTTAAATCATTTCTTCCTAGTCTAAATGGTAAAACTAACACCTAAGTTTTAATTTTCTTGACTCTGGATAACGAAGATAGGAAGTTAGCTGAGACTCCAATAATAGGAGTCAGTAGAAATGACTCTACAATGATCTGGTACTTGGAGGGTAAATGTGCTCTCTAAAATGCAACTGATTCCTATTTAATGATGGTCAGTAAATGCATTCAATTGTAAGGGGATACTTTTTGTGATCAGTTCACTCTGTAGATTCAGCAAGAAGTTGTGCAACTCAAGGCTAGTACCGTAAAGGAAAATTACTGTGATGTCTCTCTGGCTCCAGAGAACAATTGCTAACACCATCCTAATAAATATTACCCAAATCAACCATGTCCCCGTGCCCCACTATGTGTATTTCTGGAGACAGCAACTATTTATTCACATGTAGGGAGAAAAACCCTTAATACTACATAGGAGGTATTGAAAGAAGCAGGTGGATAGGACTCAAATAATACACATGCATTGTTAATTCAGTAGACATTTAAACATTTTTAGTGATATTTTATGCCTCAAACTGAACATTCTCATCAACATTCTGTTAAGCTGTATTTTCTTTATAAAACTAATCAAAATAAAAACATTGGGGGCGCCTGGGTGGCTCAGTGGGTTAAAGTCTCTGCCTTCGGCTCAGGTCATGATCCCAGGGTCCTGGGATCGAGCCTCACATTGGGCTCTCTGCTCCCCGGAGAGCCTGCTTCCTCCTCTCTCTCTGCCTGCCTCTCTGTCTATTTGTGATCTGTATCTGTCAAATAAATAAATAAAATATTTTTTTTAAAAAATTGGACATTCATTGTATTCATAGCTTCCATTTTATGTTCACTTAATATTTCCCATGTTTGTTAATATTTATAGAAAGCAATGCAAATGTAAGCAAATATACTAAGTGATGATATTTATTACATTTGTTTGTTTAGTGCATATTTCTTCTCATTTTAAAAATGCCTATTCTTGGGGCTCCTGGATGGCTCAGTTAGTTAAACGTCTGCCTTTGGCTCAGGTCATGATCCCAGGGTTCTGGGATCGAGCCCCACATTGAACTCCCTGCTCAGTGGGAAGTCTGCTTCTCCCTCTCCCCTCTGCTTGCTCTTTCTCTGTCTCTCTCTCAAATCAATAAATAAAATTTAAAAAAAATAAAAAAATAGAAATGCCTATTCTCGTCTGATTTTCTTTAAAGTGAACATCTGTTGTAACCTGTGGGAAGCTTTATGAATGAATATATCTTCAAGCAAAGTAGCAAAAGTTTAAATTTTCTTTTTTCTTTCTTTTCGGTTGCTTTCTGTGGAATGATTATTATCTTTTCAAAAGTCACTAAAATGATCTATGGCTTGCCAACAAATGAAAGTCCAGGACCAGATGGCTCCACAGGTAAATTCTACCAAACATTTAAAGAAAAGTAAAGACTAGTCTTTTCAAACTATCCAAAAAAACAGAAGAGGAAGGAAAGCTTTCAAATTTATTCTATGAGGCCAGCATTACCCTGATACCAAACCCAGCTACAGACATTACAAAAAAAGACAACTACAGGCCAATATTTCTAATGCACAAGATGCAAAAATCCTAGATAAAATATTAGCTAACTGAAACTAAAAATACATTAAAAAAAAAAAAAAACCAACAACAAACCCAAAACTATTCACCACAACCAAGTGGGATTTATTCCAGTGATGCAAGGGTGGTTCAATATTCACAAATGAAAGAAAAAAAAATCTATGGCTTGTTACATCACATGTCTGTATTTTAGTTCGAATGAACAACAAATATTTACTAATATTTATTCTATCATACTTCTTCCTGTAATTTATCTACTTGGTTAATTTATTCTTCTAAATTACATGCTATATTACTGAAAAAGTGAGGGCTAATTTCATTCTTACATCAAAAATGAAGATAAATAAATATAAGAATATTGTCTGAAAGGAAAGCAGTATTCTTACACTCGACCAAGTAAGTCATCAAATAATAAACTAGAACAGCAAATAGCTAATTTAACTCAGTCCAGAAATTAGCACAGCTTTGCAAGTTTTGAAGAAAACAAAACTAAACTTTTAGAAATGCATGTTCCCTAAAAAATTGAGTTCATAGAAAAAAAAATGACCACTTGTAATTACCCCCAAATTATAATATTAAAGTACCTTCGGCAGAATGCATTTTTATTTTCTTCTTTAGTTTGCTATAGTTTCCAATCCCCCTACACTGTGCACATCAAAATTGTTCCTCTCTGTATCCTGCATACAAAAAAGCAGACAGATAGAAAGTTAGGAAATTAACAGAAAGGAGGTTTTCATAGTGGTGGGATAGGAGGCTTTAATCAAGCTTTAAGTGCTTAAAGAGCACTTTAAGTGCTTAAAGAGGAGATGATCAGAGATTTCTGCATCATGTAGAAGGAAGAAACAGTCCCAGACTGCAGAACACTTCCTGCAGAGAGAGACCCTCAGGCAGATCCCACCTGTGCCACCACCAAGTTTAACCCTGAAGGAGGAAAGTATGGTGTCCATGAGAACTTAAAAGGAAATGAAGAGCTCTCCACCCACCCCTTTGCCCACCTGACACTAATATACGCCTGTGTGCCTCCACATCCTTGTCTTTGTCACCTGCAGAGCCTTGGCTTCGGAGAGGAAAGATCCTTATTAAAACTTTTTAAAAGGCAGAAAACGCCTGGAACAAAGTAACTGTAACTGTAATATGTCCTGAAAGGCCAATTAGAAATTGCAATACTGGGAGTTTTATTACAACTAACTCCTCCTTAATTATCAATCAATGGATTCTGTTGGAAAAAAAAAAAATCCTCATATTCTCTGCTGGGGAAATGATGCTAATTATTTTCTGTTAATTAAGGCTGTTCTGGGATTCAGACGTGCCATCCTTCAACTAAAAGATTGACACATCAATGCTAACATAATGTTCAGTGCACCCTTCTAAAGTCTTTATAACCAGTGACAATAAATTAGTGCATGTTATTTTAAACCTCTTGAATAATCATGGCTTTGTCTGGGAATAAAAAATGTATACATATGCAATAATACGTGTACTTTAATATGTTCCTTAATACAGCCTTGCAAATATTTAAAGAGAACCTCTCTGAGATACTGTGGCTCACTTTTACATTTTTATTAAGCAAAAATTAAATACAGTATTTATAAAGGTATCTACTCACAGCTCAGACAGCGGAAGGATGGGTTTAAAATAATTTAATTTCACTGAGTTCTTTAGTATCAAAAGTAGTACATTCTGGGAAATCTGTGCATCAAAGCAACTACTTGGCAATTATTTGATCAAATTTTAGTCAAAATTGGATACTGCATTTATCCAAGTTAAAATTTAAAATATAATAAACATAAATTTGTGGTCCCGAGGCTTTCTCTTATTCTTTGCCAGAGTGAACAAGCTTGAACACACAATGGCTCTCACGAGGGATCAGCCAGGTCGGCTTCCACCTGCATGGCCCAGAATGAAAAAGTCCCAGAAGTCGTGTGACCCAAAGTGATACGCAGAGTAAAACATGTTGTTGAAGTTATTGTAGTCACTTCTTATTTACCGCATGTGCTCTGGCTACTGTCAATTACACACACTCACAGGCACACACATGGGTACACAAGTGCCCAGTTCCCACTTGCTCTTCCATTGGGAACATGGACACAGAAGCTGAAATCTGACCAGATATTTTAAAGAATTTGGTCAGTGAAATGAGAGCCCTCTCTTCTTTGCCTTGGCATTATCTACACTTTCCCACAGGGGAAGAAAAAAAAATAATGGAAGCAAAGTGATGAAGGGCGGTGATGACTTTCCACTATTACTGCACTCCGACAGCTTTTAGTCATTATTCAAAGTATAAGTTGGGCACTTTTGCTGAGACACAGTGACATGCAAAGACACACCCAAATAAACCCATGAATACTGGAGCTAAGCAAAATCTATTCTGTGACATGATGCAACCTCAACTAAGCACTGCTAACCTGCAGAATGTCCTAAAATACTAGGCCATTTCAAGGAAATCGCCCCGTGCACAATTTCTAACCATCTGTATTTTTGGCTCAACATTTATCTCATGACCATCCACAAACTGACAGGTATTTATTTAGATGCAAAAAGAAAAACCACATTTACTAAACTCTGAAATTGAATTACTATTTGTCCAATTCTCAAAATAGAACCGTGGGATACCATTTTATAGACAAGGAGACTGATGCTCAGAAAGGTGTAACAAAGGCTTAAAAACAAGCGCCTGGTTGCAATCCAGTAAGTAGCAAGACGGTATCCAATCCTCAGTAGCTGAAGTCATGTTCTCAGTCTGTCTACTCCTATCACCATGTCCTATTCAGTAATTATCTGGACAGAACAAGTTCTGTACAAGGTATTAAAGAATTTACACAGACGTGGGAGATACGGTTGATGATTATTTGCAGTAGTAGAACACATAAGTAAGCTGATAATGATTAATACAAGGCCAACTATTCTCCAATTCTGCAGTTAGTTAAGTGATATATGCTGAACCGGTCCCTTTTCCCTCTTGCCAACTTTAAGTCTGGTCTGTGCCACTGTTCTACAGTCTTTGTCTATACTGTGATTACTCACTCAGTTAAGCTCCCTCCTAAAATGCGAGCCCCCCTAGGGCAAGGAGTATACCAACACGACTAAATCAATGCCTGCACATTGGATCAGGCACACTACTGTTTGCTAAATGGATGGCTACAAGAAAGGTCTTAACCCATAAGGCTTCATTTAATTAATCTACCACGTGCCGGGCAGGGTGAGAGGCTTTGGGAGTACACCCCCAAAGGAGACAGATGTGATTTCTATCCTCGTGAAGCTTACAGTCTAAAGAAAAGATGCATTCAAGCAACAAGTGGTGAAAATACAGTGCACTAAGGGCAATGGTTGGGGAATTAGGGACTGTTTTGGACCGCCTAACTCAGACCCTGGAACACAGAGGCACTCATAATTCCTGCCACCTCATTCATTACCCCCAGATTTGTTTAGGGCACTTAGAGAGGAAGAGAAGTAAAAGCAAACTTCCCGTACCTACAGGTGAATAGCCCCTGGGAAGAAGCACCTGTATAGTAGCTGCCATTATGCTCAGCTACAGGGAAAGGAATGGATGTAGCAATCCAGAGACAAGACCGGGCACGCTGATGAGAACACAGACTGAGCAGGACTGGGGGAGTGAACACCCCATCACAATCTCCAGTGCCTTCCAGGCCACCTTACTATCTGTAGGTACAGAGACACTCTCAACCTTCCAGGAGCATAAGTCATCACTTGCCTGTCCACTGGACACGTATTTATATGCAGGGAAGGTCAGGAATAAAAATCAGCTTCTTTGTACACATGGCAGTGCCCACTGAGTTCATAGAGAGCATGGCCCAAACTTTGGCACCCCCAGCCCCGTTGGTCAGAGCCCAAACTTGACAGACATGCCCAGGCTGGGTTTTGCTATTCTTGTCCCCTGCAAATAAACAGAATATTTTTTACCTACGATAGGTGATTATGGGGCTTTCACTCAGCTCTTGTAATTCATTCGTACCTCCCGGCATTCATGAGTCATGGGTCTTTTACACTTGTCACAGAAACCTAATCCCTACCCTTCATGGGCCAGCTATCCTAAAGATGGCTGAACATGTAATTGCCTTGAAGTGTAAAATATTTCCCACATTATTTATTATAGCCATGCCTGCTAGCACCTCTATGGTTGAGGTTGTGTCAGCATTTTCATTATAACCCCCTATTTCCAGCAGTAAAAATGTGCTCCAGGCTCAAACTCGGTACATGGAAAATAAGTCCAGAAGGGAATTTTCTACTGCTTCTTTTTTTAAATAAATAAATTGGTTGGAGCATTTTTAAAGTTATATGACTGAAAAGGATAAAATGTCATAAAATAAACTTTTAAAAGTTTCCCTCTCGTGCTTCTAAAGTCTAAGATTAAGGAGACTGTGTGGTGATAAAGGTCCTTACCACTGATTCAGGAGGCCAAATCCATTCCTTCTCCTCTATACTTGAGAAGCCAAAGGAAAGAAACAGAGCCATGTCCAATTCAAAATTTAAAATCCCCTAAAGAAAGAAGAAAATAGATTTGAGTCAAAAAAATTAAGTGTCCCCAAATTTGGAAGCAGGACTATCTGCTAATTTAGGGGCAAATGTGGTCGGGTCTGGGACAAGTTTAGTGACACTCTCTGAGCTGCTGATGGGTTAGAAATAGTTGCATTAAAGTGGAAAAAGGATGGGCTCTGGCATCAATAGACCCATGCCCCAGTTCTGCCTTTACGAGACATGTATTTTATGAAACCCGTTTAAGACACTCCATTGCCATTGAGCCTCTGAGCCCCGATTTCAACATTAGAGCACTGTTATTCGAAGTTGGGCACAATTAAAAAGCATATGTTACTTGGAAGCTCCTTTTAACCAAGCTGATTAGTGGGATCAATGAGAAGTTCTGAAAGACTAGCTTATTACATTAGCTAATTGAGATATAAGCAGCCAAGAGTCAGGTTAGATAAGTTTCAGTGGTGGGGTACATAGACATGATGAGCCCGGGGCAGAAAGTTCACTTGAGTGGGAAGATGGATTCACTCCCAGAATGAGGGGCAGTGGCTGGGGAACTGGGAGAAGCAACTGGCTGGCTGGAAGGGGGACAATTCATCTCCATCCGCTGGGTTTGAGCATCTTTGCACATCATTTCTGGTACAGGTTGGTGATGATGCTATATGTAGCCTAGATGATTGATTCTGGCAACTTGTTCTTGGACTTGTGGTCATGCACAACCTTCTTTTCCTCCAAAAGTCCATTTTCTCCATATGTAATCTAATGTAATTTCAAATATTTACTACAATATAGCAAGAATGAACTCTTTAGTATGGGCTCAGTACTGTACAAGGTGCCACAAAGGATTAAAAAATGTATTTCTAATATCTAGAAGTTGCCATTCTTGTAGGAACTATATATGTACCCACATAAAAGAGGATCACCTCCTGGTAGTGGGTGTGACAGGTGGAGAAAGGGCCCCCAAGGAAGTCTGCATTAAATCTTAGAACCTATGAATATTATCTTCTTTGGAAAAAAGGTCTTTGCAGGTGTGATTAAGTTGAAGATCTTGAAATGAGGAAATAATCCTGGGTTATCTCAGGTGGGCCCTACATGCCATCCCATGCATCCTTAAGAGGAACAGGCTGGCACATTGAGGAGAAGACACAGAAGAGGAAATGATGTGAGATGTGGCAGAGATTGATGTAGCCGCAAGCCAAGGAATGCAGTAATCACCAGAAGCTAGAAAAGGCAAGGAATATGACCCCTCCTATAGCCTCCAGAGGGAGTGTGGGCTGGCTGACACCTTGATTTCAGACTTCTGGTTTTTAGGGCTGTGAGAGAATAAATTTCTGTTGTTTTAATCTTCTTAATTTGTGATAATTTGTTCCTGTCGCCACAGGAAACATAAGGAAATAAAGTCCAATATGGATGAGGGGATGGAGTGGAGAGGAGGAAACCCGAAGAGCACACACACCAACCCAAAAGTTAATTTTTGTCTCCAAATTATTGTTAAAGTGATCCAAGTCAAAGAAGGTTACCTCTTAGCAGCAACCAGTTATAATATATACTTTTGGATTTGTGCTGTCTTCTATAAACATATACAATGGAGTATCATGCCTCCATCAGGAAGGATGAATACCCACCTTCTGTATCAACATGGACGACAGGGCTGGAGGAGATTCTGCTGAGTGAAGTAAGTCAAGCAGAGAGAGTCAATTATCATGTGGTTTCACTTACTTGTGGAGCATAAGGAATAACACGGAGGACATCGGGAGGAGAGGAGAAGGGTGTTGGGGGAAATCGAAGGGGGAGATGAACCAAAAGAGATTGTGGACTCTGAGAAACAAACTGAGGGTTTTGGAGGTGAGAGGTTGGGGGGTTGGGTGAGCCTGGTGGTGGGTATTAAGGAGGACACGTATTGCATGGAGCACTGAGTGTGGTGCATAAACAATGAATTTTGGAACGCTGAAAAAATTTTAATTTAAAAAAATAAAGAAAAACCTATGTGTTTTGTAATGCCAAGTCTTTCAACTAACCTTTAGCTAAAGTCAGCTAAAATGACACTTCAGCAACAAATGAAACCCTCCTTCAAATGGTTGTACCATCTCTGGAAAGAGACAGCACTTTGCTCTCAAGGAGGGGGTAACATTTCAATATTTAATAATGATATTCACAGGGAACATTCAGAACTACAGTTTGAAAGATGAATCCTTTCTGGTCATTTTATCAAATTTCCTGATAGAATATTAATTTCATAGGCAAAGAATCAACTCCTCCAAGTTCTTTATAAGAAAAGTATGGCTTTAGAAAAAAAGATCATTGAATTTTAATAACAAGAAAAAAATTCATCTCTCCTTAATCCTGGAATTATTCAGTCACCACCTTCTTCAGGGACCTTTAAAGATGGAACAGACTTCCCAATTCTTTTCTTAGCCTATAGAAGATTTCACAAGCATAGGAATTCTCTCCTCCTCCTCCTACATCCTGGATCCTTGGTTATCATCCCAGTGTTCGAGATCCCAGGGCCCTGAAAAAGCAGTTTCCGGGCACTGCATTTAGATATCCTGCTAGAGGCTGGACTGATGACTGATGACCCACTGCCTAAATGGGACAATTGCTTTCTCTATGTGTCCCCTGCTCAGGCCCATGCATGGATGGTGCCTGTGTGAGAGAGTCACCTCTTTGGGGCAATGTGTGAGAGAGTCACCTCTTTGGGGCAAAAGGTCAGGTTAATGATTGAACAAAGGAAATTGAAAAACTATGCTAAGATAGGATTAGTTTGCCCATGCAAAGTGTTAAACTTCTGTTTAAATAATCAGGGATCAAACGGTTATGTGCTACTCCAAATCACAGAATAGAATGGTATTTTTTGGAAAAGACTTGAAGGATTTTAAGCGATCTCTTTCATAGTTTTCTCCCATGAAACCTACTCACTCTCATTTCTCCCTTCCCCCCAGCCAGGCCACATTCCAGGCTGGTGTCTGCTGCCCTCGGACAAATACCCCAAGCTTATTTTTTCTCAGTGATTTCACATTTGTTTTTCTCTTTGCTTGGCATTCCCTTTCCTTGGCCAAATCACACCTATCCTTTCCTTCTACCATTGGCTTTCATTTATCTCCCTTCCTTGAAACTCCTTTAATACTTTGCATCACATAATTTAGCAAAACAACATATTCTAACAAGTACTGAATTATGTATGCTGGCTCTATTTCTTCGACCTAATTAATAGGACATAATTACAAGCACCTTGAGGACAGGATCAGTATCTTACACATTTCCTCTAGCCTCCATTTCCACTCAGAATGGGGTCAAATGCATAATAGTAGTCCAAAAGTACCTACCAACAATGGATTTATATCTATCAGATTTAAATGTAGTTCCCAGATCCCCCTGTAGTAAGGTAAACTACAGGTCGGGGAAAATTGCATTCTTGGGGTGCCTGGGTGGCCCAGTTGTAAAGCGACTACCTTTGCTCAGGTCATGATCCCAGGGTCCTGGGATTGAGCCCCTCATCATGTCAGGCTCCCTGCTCAGTGAGGAGTCTGCTTCTCTCTCTCCCTCTGTTACCTCTCTCTCTCTCAGATAAATAAGTAAAATCTTGAAAAAAAGAAAAAAAAATCAGATTCTTCACTGATTACTAATTTAAAAGAAATACTCCATAACAGTGTGATATCAAATTGAAATGTTTAATCCATCTCCTAATTTAACTCTCAAATACAATTTAAGGAAGAATTTGCTTTTTCATTTCATGCTGCTCTTTTCCATTTTATAAAGTGATAGGGTTCAGGACAAGCCATGCCAGAATGTGACATCTTGGCACATGGATTATTTTGAGCTAAAGGTGATTAAGGCCCAACAGATTCAAGAAGAGATTTTACCTTCTGGTTAACTGTCTAAAATAATTCAGATAGGGAGTCTGTATCACGAATGGAACAATTACCAAAGAGAACTTTTTTTTTTCTTTACATAAGAAAGGCTTTTCCATGTGACATGGCAAACATTATTTACCAAATATTTGCTCTTCCCATCTTCCTGTGAATTGTGTTCCTTCCTTTGAAGCCTCAGACCTCTACTCCTTACTCCTTAGCTCAGGATGACATATAAGCCTCAAACGTCTGAAGGTCATTGAGCCTCTAACATCTTTGTGGTGCTCCCATATGTAATGATTAAATTTGTTTCTCTCTTGTTAATCTGTTTTTATGTCAGTTTAGTTATTAGGCCACCATTAGAAGGGAAGGGGGAAAAGTTTTCCCATTAGAAGGGAAGGGGGAAAAGTTTTCCTTCCCTGTAGTTTTGGTGCCAATATGGGCTCTGCACTGGCTGGACACTATCCAGACCCAGGCGGCTACAGGGACAGACCTGGGACTTCTGACAAGCACCCGCAGAAGGTCAGATTCTTACATCAGTCTCCTGAATCTTTGCCTATGGGGGCTGTTAGAAGCAAAAATCGTTGAGAATCCCTTTCTTTCTCTACATTTAAATTAGCTGGAGGAAATACTTGTGTGAACGAGTTCCTTGGGTATAGCAACTTTGGTAAAAGTTTGTTATGAGTACTCTTGATTTCTATTGATCCTGTTCCTCCAAGAGCTGATCATTGTTTTCTTTTGTCTTTGTTTTTTTGTGTGCCATTGGGCATGAGGAGGAAAAGCCCTATGACAGGGTGGAACATAGGCATAGGTTCTGTAAGCCTGTCATTTGAGCCAGCCTCACAGACTGGTGAGTTCATGGTGAGACAAACTCTGCTGTAGTCCCCTATTTAAAAAACAGGTGAGAGGGCACCTGATTGGCTCAGTGGTTAAGCCTCTGCCTTTGGCTGAGGTCATGATCTCAAAGTCCTGGGATCTAGCCCTGCACTGGGCTCTCTCTCTGCTCAGCGGGGAGCCTGCTTCCCCCCCTCTCTCTGCTTGCGTCTCTGCCTACTTGTGATCTCTGTCAAATAAATAAATAAAAATCTTAAAAATAAATAAATAAATAATCTTAAAAATTAAAACAACAACAACAACAACAGATGAAGTATTCCTTCCATCTTGTTCTATGTCTTGAGAGCTTGGTTTTATAAGCAATGAGAATAGTCTCTCTGGCTTTTGCCATCCAGAAGGTGCATATACTGGTGTGCACCTGGTAACTAGTCAAGTAGACTGGGAGTCCAAGACAAACTAGAAAAAAAAAATTCTGTATTTGAAAAACAAAATTTGTTTTAGAGAGCTCTCATCCTAAACAACTGTCTTATTGCTATCTACGGAAAGAGCAAATTAAAAGGTGGATACAAAGAAGTATCATGTCTAGCCTTAGGGACCCCCTTAAAAAGATTAAGGAACAAAAATTAGAACAAAAATCAAAGTTCACATCCAACATAAATTTCCTTTCCCTAAACCCAGGCTCCATGCCTCAACAAATTCCCTTAGTTCAAAACAACTTCAACTTCCCCAGAAAAGTCCTTTAAACACCCAGTGACCTGTTTTAACTTCCATTTCCCTGCAAGATTTACAGGAAGGACCCTGGCCTGACTTCTAGACCTGGGTTATACAGGTTCCTTACATAAATGCTGAATGCCAGGAAGTGAATTTAACAGAAGCACCTGGGACAAGCAGTAAGGCTCACTTTACTGTCCCTTGTAACTCCTACTCCTTTCCAGGACTCTGTAATCAGGCCCTGCCAGCTGTAGGCCTTCATATACAATATCTTTTCTGGGTATATTGGACCCTACCACAAAGAATTCACGTCTCCTGGGCAGAGCAGATCTTTTAAAGTATAAAGCCCTTTTACTTCCACTTTTAGGAGATCCTACCAAATTTAGAGAGGAATTAGAAAGATCAATGGCCATCCACGCTTCATTCACAGAGACCTCCTTTGGCTAGAGGCATTCTTCCCTCCCAAGATTATGCTGTGAGTTATCATACAAGCTAGACAGTCCCCGGAAGACACACCCCTCCCAGAAAAAACAGATGGCCAGAAGTTCTCCCAGGCCCTCCTGCAAATGATCAGGAAATGGCTCCCCTGGAGGCCTATAGTCAAGGCTTGATGGGGGAGGTATGAGAGGCTTTCCCCTCGAAGTGAGTTGGTGTAAGGTTGAATTACGCACTGAGAAGAAGAGCGTCCAAAGTCCTGGTTGAATACTTTATACAACTTTTTCTAAGGCATACCACACTAAACCCAGAAGCTCCAGAGCACAGGAATCTTAATTTCTGCCATAGTAAGATATTTTCTCCCTTTTGGAAAGAGGAAAATTCAAAATAATGAGGTTCAATGGGCCAGCCAGCCTATGAGTGTTAGAACAAAAGCAGCTCCTCAACTCTGAGAATAACTTGTAAGAATACAGGGAGAGAATTTTCAAAGTGCTTAAAATAATGTAGAAAAAAGATCTTACAGTTTTCCAATCATTCCTAAATAGGAACAAAATTCAGACTGGTTTCTGACCAGTCTCCTCTAAAACACTAAAGTCAGAAAATATTGGAATGATGTTTTCCCAGTTTTGCAGAGTGAAGTTTGTGGTTCAAATACTTTATACACAGCCAAGTTGTCTTATGTGTCTGAAAACCATTTTCTTTTTTTTTTAATATTTTATTTATTTATTTGACAGACAGATCACAAGTAGGCAGAGAGGCAGGCAGAGAGAGAGGAGGAAGCAGGCTCCCTGCTGAGCACAGAGCCCAACACGGGGTTCCATCTCCCATTGGATCATGGGGATCATGATCAGGGATCATGACCTGAGCCGAAGGCAGAGACTTAACCCACTGAGCCACCCAGGCACCCCTGAAAACCATTTTCTAAGACAAATGGGCTTGGAAAGATACATACCACTTACCCATATATCAGTTCTCAGTCCTATAATTTCAAAAGATTGGGAAGACTCAACTGCATTTTCTTCTTAGGGGAATCACAAGATTTGGGATCAGAAACCCAGCTTTGAGCCTTCATTGTACTGCTTACTGAAAAGGTGTCTTCGGTGACATAAGAGGGAATCAAGGAGAGGAACCATTATAAAAGCCAAGAGAGGAAAGTGGTTAAGAAAGAGGAAGAGAGGGGCGCCTGGGTGGCTCAGTGGGTTAAAGCCTCTGCCTTCAGCTCAGGTCATGATCCCAGGGTCCTGGTATGAGCCCCGCATAGGGCTCTCTGCTCAGCGGGGAGCCTGCTTCTCTCCTCTCTCTCTGCCTGCCTCTCTGCCTACTTGTGATCTCTGTCTGTCAAATAAATAAATTAAATATTTAAGAAAAAAAATAAAGTCTATTCAGGGCCTCTCCTATTTGCCTCTAGATATCTGCAGATATTGTAAAAAACCAGGACACCGAAAGTACATTTGTCCTGCACTCAAAAAAAGGAAGGAAAAAATTTCAGTAGTGATTACTTTAGACTTCAAATGACAGAGAAGTAAACCCAAAACTCCTAGGAGAAAACCTACACTTTCCTCTGTCCACTAAAGATGTAAATCTTGCCATGTCTTTGAAATGTAACCCCCCAGGAGATAACTAAAACAAGGGCTCAAGACAGTTAAAAAGGGGAGGAGGGCTTTTAAAATACCAACTGCTTAAAAAAAAACAAAAAACAAACAAACAAAAATACCTGCTAACAAGGCTCTACCCAAACTCTAGAACCCAGCCTCTTCAAGATTGCTCGTCAAGGACAAAGACAAATCTTAAAAGTCTTCTCCACAAATATCAACGAAAAGCTTTTAAGCAGTTCACCTTAAGTTTTTCCATCTTCCAAACACAATTATTTGTAAAGTAGCAAGTTTTGTATTGCACCTGATTCACGTTGAAAATTTTGGGATGAAAACTCTGAAACACTGTTTGTGTCTATCCCTATGTTTATGTATGTCTATATATGTATATTATCACTATGGTGGTTTTCTACCTTCAGATGGTGGTGCCAAAATAAATTTGTAAAAGAGCTCTATTTAATAGGCTTAAAAATGAGCACTTAGAAATTAAGTATTTTCTAAGTCTCAGAAATATCAGAGAAACTAACTCAATGTTTCTCAAGTTCACACAATCCAGGGTATTTTTGGTAAATAAAAGCTAATTTAAGTTTGTTGGCTTAAGAAAATAGGCATGTCTTTAGGGTTATCATCGTTAAGTATAATCATTTTATTTTACCATTTTATTGAAAAGTAAAATAAGCTCACGCTATCTCTCAAAAATTTGTCAGCAAGAAAAATAACTTAAGATGATGGTGAGCTAACTGCTTTCATGTCTCATGAAATTTTCATGAGTAATCTAAATATGATTGTTAAAAAGAAATAAATTAAGTACATGTAAGTGGGATAAAAATTTTTAGGTGAATTTTTCAGTGATTATTTTATAGTATGTCTGCTTAAAAAACAGTTTCCCAAATTTCTTTGGTAACTTCCACCTTTATAATTTTGCTTAGGTAAATTAAATGATGGGAAGTCATTAAGTAGCTAGATCTTTTCCAAATAAGATAAAATACTAAAGCATTAATTATCAAACATACACTTCCTTTCTTCCTTTTACAAAGGAACCAAAGATATTTGGTCCATTGGTAAACATGTCCCATGCCATATGGAAAAATTTGCTTTGAGAAAACATGTTTCTAGAAATTAAAAAAAAAATTATAAATTTGCCAAGCCACAGAATGCTAATATAAAAGACAGTTCATAATTGTTTACTTCCTTGGTTTCACTAAAGATTAAGGTTTTTAAGGGTTAAAATTCTAATATATAATTAGAGGCACGAGAAATAATAAGGAAAACATCTCTGAATGTAAGGAAAGCAGGATGTGTGTTTTCAGCAAAAGAAGGTATGAGGAATGGAAATGCATTTTTGTTGAAGGGAAGGAAAGTAATTTTGTCCTAAAGGAAGGCTAATTATTTCAAAATGGGAAAGAGGGAAAACATAGGACAAAATCTGAACATAAAATAGGAAGTTACAGAACGTTTTTAAGAAATGATTCTTTGAAAAGACATTTTAATATGTAGTCAAGCTTATTAAGATTATAATAAATTTATTAAATTAAATGAATTTTAATATAAAAAATAAACATGTAAAATTAGAATTTGTTTTTTTCTTAAGTAATAGGAAAAGGTTTTTCTTAAACTATCTGCTCTTGATAAAAGATTATAAAAGATTTTTCTTTATAATGTGTCTACTTAAAAAATAGTTTCCCAGATTTCTTTGGTATCTTCCACCCTTATAATTTTGCTAAGTTAAATTAAATGATGAAAAGTCATTAAATAGCTAGATCATTTCCAAATAACAAAATACTAAAGCATTAATTATCAAACATATGCTTTAAAGTAATCTGCCTAGAAAACACAGATTATGTCCTCTCAAAATAATTTCTTTATCAAGTCTTGATTACTTTAAAAAGCTGAGTCTTTTCTACTAAAAGAGCTAAGGTATGTGTGTGTGTGTGTGTGTGTGTGTGTGTGTGTGTGTTACAACTATTTAACTTTCTATATTTGTCTACAAAGTCTTTAATTGTCACAATGGTTAAATGAAAAAGTATTGTCTTATAGTGGCCTATAATCTTATTTGAATGTTTTAAAACCTTTCGATATTTTTAACAAACCTCAAAAACCAAATTCTAAATAGTCTTTTTTGACCTTGAACTAATTTTGGGATTTTCCAGAAGGTCCCTATAATAACCCAAAGTTCTTTTTTCTCTTTCTCTATTAAATAGGATGTGTTAAACTAGTTATGTTTATTTGACATATTATATTACAAGGGAAAGACTGTCAAATGAGAAGTAATACTAAGCCTTCTTTATGTTCTATGGTATATGTTCTGTGAAATAAGTATAAGTGTTCTGTGAAATTCCTTGAAATGTAATATGTCCTGATAATAATGTCAGTCATAATTTCAGTTATTGTAAAAGGTTATGTGTCACAGAAATAAGTAAATTTTCTTATTAATTGCATTGCAATGAACTCTCATCAGATCTTTAATCATGGCCATTTTTAAATCTTTTGTTATTTACAAACAGTTATTGATTTACTCTGATGCTTTTACAAAGGATTCACAAAACGGCTTCATCTTCAAGAAGATCATGGTAGGTATCTGATAACTTTAAGTAATACAGGTTTCTGATAACTTTAAGTAAAACAAAACAAAACAAAACAAAAATTAAACAGAGTAGGAATTTCCAGAGCTAGTGGAAAAACTGGATTCAAGCAGAACAAATACATAGAATTAAATGGAGTTAGGAAGATAATTATAATTTTTATGACTTTTTTAAAATACTGCTGATTTTTTTTAATGTTTTGGTTTTTTCCAGATTAAAGGAGCCTTTTTTCCTTTTCTCTTAAGCTACCTATAACTTACAGAAATTTGGTAAAATATAGCTTTGTGGATAAAAGAGAGACATTTATCTTTTTCTCACTACCTGATCCCTCCAGAATTCAGAAACTCTTGGTGAATATTCTTATTTTATGGCAATATAGTCACTTGCAAATGTTCACTAAAAATCTGTTCTTATAACAGGACACAATTAAAACATTGGCTATATTAGCAAGGCTTTGACTGGACTGTCATATTTGAGAGAGACATGCATAGACTCAGAGATGACCAAACAGCTTTGAGGAACTGAGGTTGACTTTATGCAGCCAATAAAGCTCCTTGGCAAAACTAGCCTGGTACCTTGCTTGAAGGGTCCCCAGCAGCCTCACAAGGTGAGGAAGGAAGTTCACTTTCTGGCAGGTGCAGGAATCTCCAGATATTTTAGAGACCTTGAGAAGAATTAATCCAAGTCTAGTGGTACTATGGGTGAAGTCTAAGGGCAGGTTCTTGACTTGGCTTCTTGGTCTCAAAAGACTTTTACAAGTCCAATCTGAAATTCCTTATAAAAAGCTCCAGCAGGGGGTGCCTGGGTGGCTCAGTGGGTTGAAGCCTCTGCCTTCAGCTCAGGTCATGATCCCGGGGTCCTGGGATCGAGCCCCACATCAGGCTCTCTGCTCAGCGGGAAGCCTGTTTCCTCCTCTCTCTCTGCCTGCCCTTCTGCCTGCTTATGATCTCTGTCTGTCAAATAAATAAATAAAATCTTTAAAAAAAAAAAAAGCTCCAGCTGATTAAAAATTCTATATAGTCAAATGCTATTCTTGCTGCACTTATGTAAATAATCCAGCCAGGTTTATTGAAACTAGATTTAATTTGCAAACAAATTAGTCTTACTACAGTTACCTTTGATAGAAATGAGGGTGATGGTAAAGACTAAATTATGTTTCAGTAGAAATTATAATACACATTTGTGGAGATTAGGTTCTGGTTCTGTTAATTGCTTTTGGGGTTTGTTTCCTACCTGTAAACTGAACTAGATACTGAATTCTCCCAGTTTCCTCCAATATTTGGTTCAACTCTCTAACATTTCCAATATTTGTCTCACCCTAGAAACATTGAGAACTAAATCTGACCTTTACCAAAGCCATACAAGCTAAAGTCAGACAATTTGATATAAACTTCAGAAAAATCACAACAGCTCCTGTCTAGACAGTCTCCATGCCTATTGCTGTATGGACCACTCAGAAAGATCCAGGGATAATCAAATTGCAAATCAGGAAAATCTCTCAGATTGCCACTGCCTGCCCTCACTCCATCTGAAGATGCGTGGTGTCTGACATCTAGAAATCTTCTCAGCTGGCTACCTTTAGAGCTCAGAAACAGGTTGGTAATCTGCTTCAATCGCTAACCATCATTTTTTGTTTGTTTCCATAGAAATGGCTTATTAAATAGCTGATTTCTTGTAGAATACAGGGCTAACTTTGGGAGCCCAGCTTCCTTAAATGAGACAAAACCATTTAGTTGAACTGACATATTTTCAAGACGAAGTGATCAACTCAAGAATTTATAGAGAAATCTATCAGCTTTTTTTTTTTTTTAAGATTTTATTTATTTATTTGTTAGAGAGAGAAAGCACAGGCAGACAGAGGCAGAGGGAGAAGCAGGCTCCCTGCCGAGCAAGGAGCCCGATGTGGGACTCAATCCCAAGATGCTGGGATCATGACCTGAGCCGAAGGCAGCCGCTTAACCAACTGAGCCACCCAGGCGTCCCACTATCAGTTTTTAATAAGTGAAAGTTCCACGGAAGTTTTAGAGGAGGGAACCAGTGGGGTTCCAGGTAGGCCACTCCAGAAGGTGCTATTTTGGCACATGGATTATTTTAAACCGAAGACAGTCAAGGCCCAACAAACTCAAGAGGAGCTTTGAACCTCCCACTAACTGCCTAAAAAAATTTAGATAGGGAAGCAATACCAGGAAGAGAGCTATTATTACTAAAGATAACATTTTTTTTTTTAGCATAAGAAAGACTTCTCTGAAAAAAAGAAACAAAACAAAAATAGTAAGGAAGGGGGGCACTTGGGTGGCTCAGTGGGTTAAAGACTCTGCCTTCAGCTCAGGTCATGATCCCAGGGTCCTAGGATCGAGCCCCTCATCGGGCTCTCTGCTCAGCAGGGAGCCTGCTTCCCCTCCATCTCTCTCTGCCTGCCTCTCTGCCTACTTGTGATCTCTCTCTGTCAAATTAATAAATAAAATCTTTAAAAAAATAGTAAGGTAAACATCTCTGAATGCAAGGAAAGCAGGATGACTGAGCTACCCAGGTGTCCAAAGTAGATACTATTATTACTGCCATTTTATAGATGAAAAGACTAAGTCACAGAAAGATGAAGTACCTTGCCCATGGTCCTAGATATAGTGAGCCCACACATCTAAACAACTTATGTAAGGTCATACAGTTGGTCAGGAAAAATATTAGGACCAGAAGCCAAATCTCCCAATTTCCACTCCATTTCTTTTATCACCACTCATAGGTACCAAGGAACAAAGGAATGTTCCTCCTTATTCTGTTTTCTATTCTCAGACTTTTTTTTAAAAAGATTTTATTTATTTATTTATTTGACAGAGATCACAAGTAGGCAGAGAGGCAGGCAGAGAGAAAGGGGGAAGCAGGCTCTCCACTGAGCAGAGAGCCAGATGTGGGACTCGATCCCAGAATCCTGGGATCATGACCTGAGCTGAAGGCAGAAGCCCAACCCACTGAGCCACCCAGGTGCCCCTATTCTCAGACTTTTTTGACCCTTCTCTCCTTCCTTCCTGTCTCCCTCCCTCCCTTCCTTTCTTCCTTCTTTCTTTCCTCCTTCCCCACTCTTCTCTCCCTCCTTCCCTCTTCTTCTTCCTTCCTTCCTTCCTTCCTTCCTTCCTTCTTTCTTTTTTAGGGGGAGAGAAGGGGAGGGGAGGGGCAGAGGGAGAGAGAAAATCTTGAAAAGGCTCCACGCCAAGCCCAGAACCTGACGTGGGCTCAGTCTCAAGACCCTAAGATCATGACCTGAGCCGAAATCAAGAGTCAGACGCTTAACTGATTGAGCCACCCAGACACCCCTGACCTTTTCAAGTTCTTTTCTCTGTCTCCCAGGTATGCTGTGCCATAGAAGAATGTGTGATCTTTGTTACGATCTCTATCCTTCTCCAACCAGTGCCCTCCAATACTGTGCCCTCAATCATGTTCCTATATTTTCATTCCAGTGAGCAGATTCTAGTTATCTTCCAAGAAGAAGCATGAGATACTTGAGATTCTTTATAAACATTTGAGTTGATAAGAAATTCCATCCTCCTTCCTCTCTCAGTAAATTCTGTTTTTTACCCCTGAAAATATAAACTGTGGGAACATTATGGGATAAGGGGCTCCTTGCAGCTACATCTATAGATGCTTCTCTTAATACTATCATCTGCCGGGACAGGACGGGACTGACAAGGAGCATGAATCATCTCCAAAAGGGATCAAAGAAATGGCTGTAGGTAAAGCTCCCATGCCCTGTTGACCATAATAACCCCTCTCAGAAGTAATGTGCTGAAGGTATGTGTCTCTCAGGCTAAATCAATACATAAATTCTATCTGCAGAGCACCTAGGTCATGGACTCCAGATCAATAATCAAATAGAAAGTAAGTGGGGCAATACATAAGGAAAATGAAAGAAAATAACATTTCTGTAGCCTGAAACTTGACCTTGGGACACACCACAAAAATCCAATTTCCTTGATCTTTCCAATCTTCCCAGTAAGAGTGCAAGTTGATAAGGAGGATGAGATCTTGTAAAAAAAATCTAGATATCTTATTCCTTTACATATGTTATCTCTATTTACTTTCTTTTTTTTTTTTTTTTCTCTATTTACTTTCTATTAGCAAGGGTAGAATGGGAAAGGCGGGACAAATACAGTAACTCTGTTTGAAGGCCAGTAGAATAAATAAGGTGCAGCTGGGGGTTCAAATCCCAATTGTAACATTTACTGTCAGTGTAAACTTAACTACAGTAACCTTAACCAAGGAAATGAACTCTCTTGCACCTTACCACTGAAATCAGGATTAACAGTAGCGCACACTCATAGAGTTGTTGCAAGTGTGGAATAACTAAACATCTGTGGAATTCTTCGAACAGTACCTGAGATATAAATGTCATTTATTATTTTTAAACCGTTAATATTGTTTTCTCACCCCATTTCCCTTCTGGAATCATCTCCCTCCTATCTCCAAATCACTCACTTCTCTCCAGGTCCAGCACCCTCCCAGCCTAAAATAGCTGTATTTCTATTTATTTTTGCCAGATTGTTCTTCCTCCAGGGCTCATCAAGGCTGCGGAACTGCACTCACTCAGGTATCTGTGTCATCTGAAGAGACGTCCTCGTTCTCTCTGTCCCGACCCTGTTTTTGTCCTTCAGTGCACTGTCATTTTTCAGCTGTTTGTTTACTGTCTATCTCTCCACCCAGAATGTGAGTTCTTTTTTTTTTTTTAAGATTTTTTAAAAATTTATTTATTTGTCAGAGAGAGAGCGCAGGAGCGAGCACAGGCAGACAGAGTGGCAGGCAGAGGCAGAAGGAGAAGCAGGCTCACTGCTGAGCAAGGAGCCCGATGTGGGACTCAATCCCAGGATGCTGGGATCATGACCTGAGCCGAACGCAGCCGCCCAACCAACTGAGCCACCCAGGTGTCCCCGGAATGTAAGTTCTATGAGAACCAGCACTCTGTCTCTTTTGCTCCCTGCTCGCTCTCTCATACCTATGAATATGCCTGGAACATAACAGTTTCTCAGTAAATATGTGCTGAGTGAAGGAAAACAGAAGAGATCACAGAGTATTGTAAATTTTCTGCAGGGTGAGATGTGCTAATAGTAACAATACCCTCCTTCACCTGAACAGACACATGTAAACACGGGAAGGGGGGTTGTGCATGACTGAACAATTTCCTCAGGGATTTGGTCAGTATAGTCAGTGCATCTGGATAATATGGAAAAAGTACATTTCCAAATTTGGCTTTTTTCCTCCTAGAAGCAGAAGCAGGGATTGACTCCCTGGCAAAAACAGGTTCAGCACCCAACTTTGAGAGGGCTTGTCTTCTAGTTCACTCTCACAATCTCATCACATAATTCATACGAAGATTTTCATAGAATATTAAAGCCATCAGGAAGTGACATAGCTCTTACCATACTGAATTTATAAGGAATCAGTGATAAAAATAGGCTCAAAAACCTCCATTATGGAATCACTGATGTGATAAATAATATAGACTTCTACGCAATGAAACTTAACTAATCAACATGCTTCAGTTATGTCCCTCTATTTTAATATGACATTATAATTATCCTATGGCATACAAAAAATATAAGGTCCAGTCTATGTCCACAAGAAATGTTTAATTCTTAAATTATATACTCTTAACAAATTATATACTCTCTATATAAACTCTAAACAAATTATATACACTTAAATTCTTAATTAAATAGTAGAAAAGGCAACCTTTTGATATCACTTCATGGATTAATATAAGATTTCTCAGATTTAGTCATGAGAATTACCTGCACCTCTTTTATAAAAATACACATTTCCAAGGGTGCCTGGGTGGCTCAGTGGGTTAAGCCTCTGCCTTCGGCTCAGGCCATGGTCTCAGGATCCTGAGATCCAGCCCCACAACCAACCGGCCCTCTGCTCAGCGGGGAGCCTGCTTCCCACCCCACGCCCTCACCAACCTCTCTCTGCCTACTTGTGATCTCTGTCAAATAAATAAATAAAATCTTAAAAAAAAAATACACATTTCCAGAACCTATCATTGGAGCTTCCAGTTCACTCCATTGAGGGGCAGCCTGGGAATCTATATTTTTAATACCTGCCCAGTGAATCTTGTGATCAGACAAGCTTAGAAATGTTTTTCTAAAATAATAAAGTATTGATTCATTAAGTGCAAACGGATTTAGAGAGATTCAAGTTCAAAGCCGGGGGTGGGGGGGGGGCGGGTACAGCATCAATAAAGCTCAAAAAAATACACCCTTCTTCATCTCATCTCATCCACACTCAAGCTTTTCTAGCAAATGGTGCTGTTTGTAGTTTGACAATCCTTCTATCCTTAATGTCCAGCAGTCTGCACGTTGCCCTCCGGATTCTTTGCCTTGAATTCCTATTCCTTAACCATTTAATTTCAAGCGCGACTTTTTCATTGTTTTTAGCTTCTCGGAAACATGATGAGAAAAATTTCCACTGTTTTGTCTGTCCTCTGACTGCATAATTCCCTGATTTTCCAACTTCTCCTCTCTTTTGAGTGTTTCCTAAAGCTCCTGTGCTCTTTTCCTAAACTTTTTTTTCCAAAGATATTAACTTACCTCAGTATAATATCACTTCTTCACAAATGTCTACAGCTTGTTTGGTACTAATTCTTGGATGTTCTATATTGGGTGGCATTTTTTTGGGGGGGGGTGGCATTTTTTAAGACGGCTTTTTCCCAACTGAACTGTATATGTATGAAGAAAACATCCACCTTGAATTAAACAAATGATTGGCTTTAACAACAGAAGTACAAACATGCATGTTAATTAGACATTCTGTTGCTCTTTTCTGATAAAGACACATTGCTGTCATTAGGTCTGTAGTCTTGAAATATGCACATACTGTACTAAATAAAACATAGACACATGAAACGTATCTTATCATACAAACCGTGCTAATGCACATAGTCAATGTTAATACTGTTATGGTTAATATTATTGAGTGTGATCTGTGGCCCACTAGGGGATTGTTAAGGTTCTCCTGATAAATTCTGATTTTTAAAATGGAACTTCTTTAATAATTCTTGCAGACAGTTCAATATCATAGGTTTTAATTTTTCCATACAATACAGGGCTATTACTAATCTATTAAGTAAGCTATTATGTGCTATGAAAATTTGCTTTTCAAAAACCTGAATTAACGCATGACTCCGGCTTATTAAGTTCCTCATGCAGCCTTCTGCTAAAACCTCAGATTACCAATCATTGCTCACCTATTTGCATGGCTCCTTTATTCATGAGAAGGACACAAACTTTGGGTGAAGAACAGTTTGAAATCCTGAACAGACATACTTTTCAATTACAGCTGTTATTATGATGAAAAAGATCACAGACTTTCTGCGAACATTTTACCTTTTATCAGTTTTACCATATCTTATCTTATAATTTATCATTTTGTTTCTGGATAATTGCTATGTAGCCTATTCCCTTTTCTAAAATTTGTTCCTCCTCAAGTCTCTTCATCACTGGCAAGTGGACTAAGTGGGTCACGATCAAAAACATTGGGGATCTTGTACCTGGGAGGCTGGTGAGGCGCCTTTGTGTCTGAGGATTAGGTCTGCTCTTCCAGGACTAGGACCAGGACTTGGTCCCTGGACGGTTTTAATAACTCTCACACAGATAGTCAGGTGTGTGTCCTTGATGTCTCTGGGAAGAGCATGGGGATTCATGGTGAGGAGTTGCGACTACCACTCTTCTCTGAATCAAACCCCAAAAGATGCTTATCGTTTCGTGAAGCGTTTCTCTGTGTAGAAAACAATCCTTGGGAAAACAAAAGCACTTCAGTGTCTTGTTCAGTCTTTGTTTGGGTTGTTTTCTTTGTTTGTTTCTTTCTTTTTTTAACCTCTTTCATCTTTCAATATAAATGATGAAAAAGAATTTTAAAATATTTTTGATTCTTCTTAGTACTGTCTTTCTGGGTCAGCTTGAAGCAATTCCTCACATGAACTGAAGTGTTCTGATACCAGGTAGAAGTGGCCTGTTCTTAGGCTTCCACCCTCAAAGAAATTTCTGGTGCATACCTCCCTGCCCAATGAGAGCTTCCAAAAACAATTAAAACTAAAACATAAATGTTGAAGGAGGAGAGGTAAGCAGTAGCGACCAACAAATATGGGTGAAGTTATTTAAAAAATACATTCAGGGGTGCCTGGGTGGCTCAGTCACTTAGGCATCTGGCTTTTGATTTCGGCTTGGGTCATGATCTCGGGGTTGTGAGATCAAGCCCAGTGTCAGGCTCCATGCTGAGCAGTCTGCTTGGGATTCGCTCTCCCTCTGCCCCTCCCCTGACTTGAGCTCTCTAAATCAATCAATCGATCAATCAAATCTTAAAAAAATACATCCATGCATGAACTACATCTTGTACTTGTCAAAACAGCAAGTCTTCATTGGGAGTTTGGAAATACCTTTTCTTGTTTGAATGCTCGAGACCAAGTCTATGAATGAAGGATTCTTCTTAGTTTAACATCTCTCTACTTGCCTGCTTAAAAGCAGCGAAGTCCTAAAGTACAATCAGTTCCACCACAGCTGGGTGACACTGGATAAGGAAGAGAACTAGCTTTTATGGACCACCTGCTGTATTATCTGACACTTTCCTTCCTTTATCTCATTTTATTCTCGCTATAATCCTATATGGTAGGGATCTGTATTCCACATTTTACAAATGAAAAATGTAAAATCCAAGAAGCTTAAATAAATTATCCAAAGACCCAAATAACTAAGTGATAGAGTCCGGATTCAAAACAAGACCTACAGAACTCCCAAATCCATGACTTTTTACCTTTCCCGTCTACTTTTGAGGATAACAAAACTTATGCTTGCTAATTCACACATTATTTTTAAGGATAAAAGGAAATTATGCTTATGAAAATATTTTGATAGGCTAAGGAACTGTGCAAATGTAGATCTGTTTATTATTTGCAGTAATTACTTCTCTCCTTCCCTTTCCTTCTCTTCCCTCCCTCCTTCCCTTTCTTTTCCTTCTTTCTCAAACATAGGCATACTAATAAGATAGGAGCCAAGACATACTTTCAATAGTATAATATTACCAAAACACCTGCTTCTTAGGGTCTTCTGTAACCTATGTAAATTTTGTATTTTTTTCCAGGTCATTCATCCATGTTTTTCCAGATAACATCAATAAAAGCAGATGAGTCATAGCTACACCATCAGAGATCACCATTTGAAAATCTAGCTAAGAAAAATGAGTTTGCTCTAAGTCAACGACTTT
>ML100698.1:37500-39618 GCA_003697995.1 Taxidea taxus jeffersonii
TTTCATCAGTCGTAAGAGCTTGTCACCAAAGTATACAGAGCCGGTGGGAAAGGAGCTTCCAGATCTCTTGCCATTATTGCCTCAGTGTATGGCTGAAGAAACTAATGCTCAGAAGCAAATGTCATTCAACTAATTCCAAAACTCAAAGCCAGTTTTCTGACTTGCCAACAACATTTGCTCATTATATTACTCAGTAAAGACAATGTATTTGAATTTTACATCATTGTTTCAAAGTAATCTAGCCTGCATTTCATTTCAGGAACCTGGGCCCAGTCAATGCTAATATAGAGAATCCTAACCCAAACAATCCTAACCAAAACCCTTTGGTGTTAAAGTATAAATAGAAATTGTTCCATTAATTCTCCATACAGTAAATTAATTAATTTCTGTAAATGAGTCTTATTTGCCCCTCCCAGTTAGCAAGCATATCATTAATCACTTAATTTTGGAAAGTGAGTGGGGCCTGAATTCTAATCTAAACTCTTTTATGAATTACTTGTTTCTTAACACGCTAGTCCAGTTTCCTGTAAAAATCAAGTGGTAGCAGCACATCATTGAGATTATTAAAATAAAATATACAGAAACAAGTACGATGAGGGAAGCATTGAATAAACCTTTGAAACCCTGACAAGGAATCTACCCGACCCCAATACTGGTTACTTAATATTGACTGGTGGATCTTTCACAGCTTCCTAGTGGGAATACAAAATGGTACAACCATTTTGGAAAACAGCTAGGCAGCTTTTTATAAAATTGAACATGTATTCATCAAATGAGCCTACAATCATACCCGAGTATTTACCCTAGAGAAATGAAAACTCATGTTCACACAAAAACCTGTACACAGATGTTTATGGTAGCACAATTGACCAATGCCCCCAAATGGAAAAACTGCAAATAATAAATAAGCAAATAAATACGTATTTAATTACCAGGTAAGATATGTGCCATAACAGATGTGAACAGGCGGGACACCTGGGTGGCTCAGTGGGTTAATCTTCTGCCTTCAGCTCAGGTCAGGGTCCCAGGGTCCTGGGATTGAGCCCCGAATCGGGCTCTCTGCTCAGCGGGGAGCCTGCTTCCTCCTCTCTCTCTGCCTGACTCTCTGCCTACTTGTGATCTCTGTCAAATAAATAAATAAAATCTTTGAAAAAAAACCAAACAGAAGTGAACAGTGTGTAAAAATAACCTGTAAGAGAGCTGAATATTTAGGGTACGAAGTGGTATAAATAGGGCAGGAGGGTCCTCATAAACATTTGGGTCTTTATCCCACAGAGCAACGGAAGGTTGCTTTAAATTTAAATAACTGTAATAACTTTAAATATCAACATAAATATAAGCTCTCACTTAATATTTTCAAAAGATAATTCTGGCTGCAATATAGATTGGAGGTTACAAGTACTGGTAAGAAGGCAGTCGTAGTACAACAGGCTGCGGACGGTGGTAGCTGGAAGAGGGTCTGGTGCGACGGATGGGCGGACCGACAACTCTTGTGAAAAAAAGAACTGGCCTTGATGATCGATCAGATATGTGAAAGAGAGAGAAAGAGCAGGTATAAGCTCCAAGTTTCTGATTGGGGCGATTGAGCTGATACAGTGATGCTGTTTACTGAGGCACGGTGGTTTTTATTTTCTTGTCACAAGTGGGCACTAATTGTAAGTCAGTAATCTATGGGGGAAATTAACACAATGTGGTCAAGGTGATCATATCCAGAAAACATGAGGAACTCACTCAATTATTCTGAAATTTCCTTAAGTACTTTTTCCTTACTAAAACTAGCAAGATCTTGGATGTGATTTCCTAATTGGTACCACATAATTAATACCTTCCCATTAATTCCTCTTTTTTTTTTCATAAGAAAACAAGTGCCAGATTTTATTTTTCTGCTCATCACATCATTCTTAAAACACCCATCATTAGTTAAAAATGGGAGCAGATCAAAATGGACATGCCAAGCTGAAAGTCATTTCAATTTGATAATTCTTTATGATTTGCATGATCGAGACTAAAAGGTAATTGTTTCAGCATCTTTAAACACCTGGAGCATAGTGTTATTTATGATTTTTTTTAATTTATTTTTTTTATTTAAACATAAAATGTAACCCCACCACCCTCTCC
>ML100698.1:44618-80829 GCA_003697995.1 Taxidea taxus jeffersonii
GATGGGTTTTGTTTTTTTATCCATTCTGAAACCCTGTGTCTTTTGATTGGGGCATTTAGCCCATTTACATTCAGGGTAACTATTGAGAGATATGAATTTAGTGCCATTGTACTGCCTGTAAGGTGACTGTTACTGTATATTGTCTCTGTTCCTTTCTGATAATACTTTTAGGGTCTCTCTTTGCTTAGAGGACCCCTTTCAATATTTCCTGTAGAGCTGGTTTGGTGTTTACAAACTCTTTCAGTTTTTGTTTGTCCTGGAAGCTTTTTATCTCTCCTTCTATTTTCAATGATAACCTAGCTGGATAGAGTATTCTTGGCTGCATGTTTTTCTCGTTTAGTGCTCTGAATATATCATGCCAGTTCTTTCTGGCCTGCCAGGTCTCTGTGGATAAGTCTGCTGCCAATCTAATATTTTTACCATTGTATGTTACAGACTTCTTGTCCATGCTGCTTTCAGAATTTTCTCTTTGTGGCTAAGACTTGTAAATTTTACTATTAGATGGCGGGGTGTGGACCAATTCCTATTGATTTTGAGGGGGATTCTCTGCACCTCCTGGATTTTGATGCTTGTTCCCTTTGCTATATTAGGGAAATTCTCTACAATAATTCTCTCCAGTATACCTTCTGCTCCTCTTTCTCTTTCTTCTTCTTCTGGAATCCCAATTATTCTAATGTTTCGTCTTATGGTATCACTTATCTCTTGAATTCTCCCCTTGTGGTCCAGTAGTTGTTTGTCTCTCTTTTGCTCAGCTTCTTGATTCTCTGTCATTTGGTCTTCTATATCACTAATTCTTTCTTCTGCCTCATTTATCCTAGCAGTAAGAGCCTCCATTTTTTTTTAAATATTTCTTTTATTTATTTGTTAGAGAGAGAGAGCATGCGAGCACAGGCAGACAGAGTGGCAGGCAGAGGCAGAGGGAGAAGCAGGCTCCCTGCCAAGCAAGGAGTCCGATGTGGGACTCGATCCCAGGACGCTGGGATCATGACCTGAGCCGAAGGCAGCTGCTTAACCAACTGAGCCACCCAGGCATCCCAAGAGCCTCCATTTTTTATTGCACCTCATTAATAGCTTTTTTGATTTCAACTTGATTAGATTTTAGTTCTTTTATTTCTCCAGAAAGGGCTTTTATTTCTCTGGTCAGGGTTTCTCTAATATCTTCCATGCCTTTTTCGAGCCCGGCTAGAACCTTGAGAATCACCGTTCTGAATTCCAGATCTGACATATTACCAATGTCTGTATTGATTAGGTCCCTAGCCTTTGGTACTGCCTGCCTCCTGTTCTTTTTTTTGTGGTGAGTTTTTCCGCCTTGTCATTTTGTCCAGATAAGAATATATGAAGGAGCAAGTGTAATACTAAAAGGGTGGCAAAGACCCCAGGAAGATGTGCTCTGGAATTCCGCTGTTCTCCTTGTTAAGTGAACTTGGTCTTGGCTGGATTTCTTTGATCTTCTGGGGGAGGGGCCTGTTGTAGTGATTTTCAAGTGTCTCTGCCCCAGGCGGAATTGCACTGCCCTTACCAGGAACCGGGTAAGTAATCCTCTCAGGTTTGCTTTCTGGGGCTTTTGTTCCCTGAACACTTTCCGTAGAGTTCCGGAGGACGGGAATGAAAATGGCGACCTCCCAGTCTCTGGTTCAGAGGAGCCGAGAGCGCGCTTAATCACTCCCGTCTCCCCAGCCTCCAGCCGCGCTTGGTTCAAGGTAACTCCGAGTTGAGAGCTCACTCCTCGGCTCTGTCTCCGCAGCCGGCTTCCCTGCTCTAATACCTGTGAGCTCTGTGACACTCAGACACCCCCGATCTTTCTGTGACCCCGTGGGACCTCAGTCCACACTGTCCCCGTGAGGTCTTCACCCCAGTTTAGCCTCTGGAGCGATGTCCCTCCGTGGAGCAGACTTTTAATAGTCCTGATTTTGTGCTCCATTGTTCCGCCGCTTGCCGGGAGCCGCCCCTACCCCCGGGGTCTATCTTCCTGTCACGTTGGATTCACTTCTCTGCTGGTCCTACCTTTTAGAAAGTGGTCGATTTTCTGTTTCTAGAATTGTTGCTCTTCTTCTCTTCAATCTCCTGTTGGATTCATAGGTGTTCGGAATGGTTTGATAGGCTATCTAGCTGATCTCCTGCTACCTGATGTCAACTCAGCCTGCTACTTCTCCGCCTTCTTCGTTATTTATGATTTTATTTGAGAAAAGACAAATGATTTTTCCTGACAACTCCCTGCAATGAAGGTAGATTGCTTGTTCCATGGCCCTGTCCACTCATTACTACTGAATGCTACTGACATCTTTTCGATGAGAAATGGTACCTTCAACAGAAACTAGGACTTGGGGAAGGTTGTGTGTATATGCTGCAGAGGGCTGAGGAAGACAAGGGTGAATGGACAAAATCATTCCATTCTAATTCAAAGGTCAGCATGAAGAGAGAATGGTATAGTTTCTTTTCTTACCTCCCTTTCATCCTTCCTGCATCCCTTTTTTCTTCCTTTGCCTTTTCCTTCTTGCCCTCTCCCCACACCTGGCAGTCTCCCATTCCACACTTCATTTCTTTTCCTTTCATCCTTTTCTGTTTCCTCTTCCTCCAAACCATCCCCTAAATCTGAACTAAAACACAGTACAAATGAAAAACAAAATAATAGTTAACATTATGGCACTGGACATAGTACTGATTGTATATTATCTTTTGGTAATCAAAAGTCACTGATCTTTGGCATATGTTGTAACCCTCTGATGTCAAACAGCTGGTGTTTCAGAAAATGCAGGGTCCTTTTTTTATTTAAGTCAATTCAGTAAAACATACTCCAAACAATTCTGCAAACAGATTGGATGATTTCTAAATGATTATTTAGGTTTCACAGAGACATACTCTTACTATGTAGGAAAGTGTGTGGTCCTGTTTTATTACTGAAGATAACACTGGTAAAACCCACTGTGACTGGATCCCTCATTTCTCTGATGGAGGGAGGCTAATGGTTGAGTAATTTGCAGGGATTTATGAGTAACACCTGGTTTTCAGTTTTGGCAGTTCTAATAGGAATTACCATGAGGAATTTGCAACTTGCCTGAGTTGCACTGGATCATACTCAGGAAGTAAATGAAACCACTTGGTGCTTTGATAAGATGTAGTTGTTAACACTCAGAAACCAACATTCCTACCATTAGTGTCTCCCCAGAACTTGGAAGAGGATACAAACCCCTACAGGTAGTCTGGAGTTGAAGGCAATAGCATCTTTGTCTTTAAATAGTCCTGAAAAGTCATGTAATGGCCATAGATTGGTGGGGAGAAGCATCAAGAGAGGTCTTAAATATTTGGGTTACCTTAGATCACTTCCATCTCTGGAAATGATTATAGCTGGTGTGATCTGTAGTATGGGAGATGTATTTAGTCTCCGAGTAAGGTTATATTTCAGTGCTAAGCATATAATTCTCTAAAGCTGTGTTCTAGATAGAATCTGGCACATGGACTAAGGAACTGGATAGAAGAAATAAATTTCAGATGGTTTCCATCTCATATGATTGAAGATCCCAAAATACATCTCTAAAAGTCCAGCTAAATGCTTTTACTCTACTTTAGATTTTAAAAAGCCCCTCTAGTCTAGAAAGCCCTCTTTTGCATGTACATTACCATGGAAAGTTCTAACAAACACCTTCACAACCGGACACACAGTTAATGCCATAACATATTTTGGTTTACCAGAACCCCAGAATTCTGTGAAATGAGATACCATCTTCACCTTCCAGATATTTAAATATTAATACTGGGGTAGGCTAGAGTCCAGAAAGTTGAAATTCTCATACATGCTAGTGACAGTATTAATTCCATGGTTCTAGAGTGCAATTGAAGCAATATGTGTCAAGGAGCTGAAAAATGTGCTTTTGACTCAGTAATCTTATATTTTATGTTATAGAAATAAGTAAGGATATAAAACTTTATGCACCAATGTATTTCTTCAAGCAATATTTAAACTCATATATACACACATTCACACACATGAAAAGAAATAGAATCCCCAATGAAAAGATGTTGACTAAATATAGTATAATAAGCACATCTTGGAAATCCTACATAGTTGAAAAACATGTGTAATGACATGGAAAAGTGCTCACAATATTATCTAAAATTTACTGAGCTCTAATCATGTAAAAGTACCATCTTAATTCCTTTATGTGCACTTTCTCATTTTATCTTCACAATAATTGCCAGATGAATAAACAGATGCATTGAGTCAAAGTAACTTGCCCAGGACTATCCAGCTGGAAAGTGGTGAAGAAATAACATAAACCCAACAGATTGAGTCCACAGGCCTTGTTTTTACTCACTAAAACACTGACAATGTTTCTTCTCTGGATAAGAAAAATATGGGGGAAATGAAATTTGGTCTTTGTAACTTCTATATTGTCTATATTTTCTACTCTACACAAGCTATGCTATAATCAGAAAATTGTTATTTAATAATTCAAGCTTTGAGGGGCACCTGGGTGGCTCAGTGGGTTAAGCCTCTACCTTCAGCTCAGGTCATGATCTCAGGGTCCTGGGATCAAGCCCTGCATTGGGCTTTCTGCTCAGCAGAGAGCCTGCTTCCCCCTCTCTCTCTGCCTACCTCTCTGCCTACTTGTTATCTCTGTCTGTCAAGTAAATAAATAACATCTTTAAAAAAATAATTCAAGTTTTGAGAAGATTTTAAAAGATCAATAATGTCCAAGGACTGTCTATCACCAATGAAAATACCATTGAAATCTATGCAAGATTCTTCAGTCACATATCCTATAACTTGTCTTCACATATACTCTATTTTTTTTCTGTTAACTAATGATTCTTATCTACTTGTCCCTTGAATGTTTTTACCAATTTTTTCTCACTCATTTTTCTGTTCTGCTGAAAAGCCTACCGGGCGATTTCTATAAAGGACACAGCTGATGTTCAGTAATATCCATGCTCTCCTCTACTTTCTTAACATAGGGCTAGACTGCATGTCCAAGACCCCTGTGTTGGGGTAGCAGTGCATGACTCAGTCTCAACAATAAAATGCCAGCAGAATTAAGATACATGGTAGGCATGTGATCAGGAGTCATAGATGAGGGATTTTGATAAGGATGTGCCTCTCTACGCTCTCTTTTCTTATCTTCCAATAAAATTCAGTAGAGGACTCCCAAGACCATAGATGATATTGGGTCACCAAATGGAAGAAGCCTGTTCCCCTGATGAATGCACTAACAGAATCTCTCTGTTGACCTATGAGGAATGGTAAATTCATCAAGAATTAACACCTCATTGTGTTAAGCCACCAGTATCATAGGGTCATCACAGGAGCTTATTCTGAAAAATCCACCTATCCTTCTTCCGAACCTCAGATCAACTGCCTCCTGAACTATGAATAATTCTCCAATTATTTCTTCAACCTGGTTGTCACACCTCCCCTATGTGAAACATAGTAATGTTTTCCCCTGTGTTTCTGAGTGGTGCTACTGAAAGAGACTGTCACCAAACACTTTGTTTCCAATCTAAAGTTAAATAAGGAAACTGCACCAGAATGTAAATAAAGGTAATGGTTTCCTCACTTGTAAGATCTTAAAAAAAAAAAAAAAAAGATCTTATTATGAAAAGAAAAGGAAGTCAAAGGATCTAAATAGTGTGCTTAACAAGGTAATTTCCATTCTTCTTTGTGGATCAGTAACAAAAAGTTCATGGACTTTTAGTGGTCTAGAAACCACATTATTTATAGTTCTATTTTAGAGCAGGAATTATTTTCTATTACCTTATATTTGACTCATATTTTATCTGCACTGCAAGATGGTGCATCCTGAGTGTCTGGAATTATATTTTATTCATCATAGATTCCTCTATAGTACCTAGAAAACAGCAAATGTTCAATAAGTGTCTGGAGAATGAATGAATGTATGAATAAATCTGATGTATTCTGAAGAAATACATGAAATGTCTTGGTATAATGGAATTTTCAAGAATTAGTAGGTGATTACTAACTGATAAATGCTTTCTGGATAATAATCTTCTTGTGTTTTCCTCTAGGTCAGTGTTTCTCAAATGAGGGATATTTGGCAATATCTGGAGGCATTTTGTCTGTCACAATTGGAAGGGGTGTTTTGGCATGAGTAAGTAGAGTCAGCAGTGCTGCTAAACATTTTGTAATGCACAAATCAGCACCCCACAATAAAGGGTTACTGCAAATACCCCAAATCATACCAAAACATCAATAGTGCCAAAGTTGAGAAACTTCTCTAGACTAATACAAGCTAAGTGCTATTTCAATAAATCTAAATGACACTAGCCGCCCCCCTTTTGCAATATCAACTAGTGTTCAAATATAAATAGTACCTTAAAAGAACTATGAAGATATTTTGTTAACTAAAGGTATTTGAGGAGAGATACTTATTGAAATGGAGTTGCAATCACTCCAGTTTTAGTGAATGATGCTATCTCTGTGCCTAGCACTGGTGTAAACTCTGTGGGACTCCTGAAGAAAGTCTGAGAGACAGCCCTTGATCTTAAGGAGTAGGAAGTCTAGTTGGGGAGATAAGTGGATAATGCAAATATCAAGGCAGAACACTAAACTGCTAAGCACATGATAACAGAAGGAATTCAGAAAAGAAAGAGGTCATACACATCTCAGTGATAAGACCAATAACTCTACATTTTCTGTTACTGACCACTCTCCATATTTTGACTGATCTACTTTGCTTCGCTATTCCAGTATATTTAGAAATAGTCTTTAGAGTTAAATGGAAACAGTTGAAAGGAAAAAAAAAAGTTTCCTTTGGAAAATCGTTTTGTTCTTAGCACGGAGGCAGAAAGGCCTGGTGGACAATCAGGTAGACATTCATCCCGAAGGGGCATTCTACGCTCCTCTCGGCCTCCCTTTCTGTACCTTCAGTTGTTTGATCAAAGCCCAGCCCATGAGAAAAAAGTGGTATCTTTTCCTTCCAGGAGCTGGTGTATAAGGAGTCTCTTGTGAACATCTCTTCTTCGCCCCACTGGAAAAAAACAGCATGGCAGAACAGTGGTCACCCTATTTTCTTCCTCTAACTCTTGAGTGTGGAAACTTATAAGAGGAGATACGAGGTCCAGTGGACATTCAATGACCTCATTTTGCATGTGAAGAAACTGAGGGCCCCTGTGGGGAAATGCCTTTTTAATGATTTTTTTTAAGGGGACTCCAGGGCTCTGAAACTTGGGCTTTTTCCAATGAGTCTCACAGCCTGAAAGCCTAATGCTTCCATTCACTATGGTTCTGTTTGAATATCAGAGAGGAAGACGATTGGAAAGAAGGAAGATAGAACCTAGTTAAGGAGTCTCTGGCTCTCCAAATAACCCAGAACCCTACACATTGAGAAAGAATCCCAATTCTCTTCCATATTCCAGCCTTTTTTTTTCAGCCTGTATGGGGTTTTATTATTAAACACAATTATCACATACCTCAAATAAGGGAAAGGCAAAATAAAGAGCATGACTCCCTTCCCACCAACAGAAGGAAGATAGCCAGTCTTGAGCAGAAAGGAGTGGTGGTTTGCAAAAGAGAGGAGGCATCAGCTCTAGTTTCATGCTTTCCTCTTTATTTCTGTTTAAATTATGCCTCGTGCCTATCTCCATGCTGGCATTTATTAAAATATATTAATTACCATTGTCTAGATGCCTGCCTTCTAACAAGACTTCCTAAGAATGGTTTCTTAATCTTGACACTATTAACATTTGGGGCTGGATTATTCTTTGTTGTGAGGCTGTCCTGTGGATTGTAGGATGTTTAGCAGCCTCTCTGGTCTCTACACAGGAGATGCCAGGAACACCTCACCCCAAGTTGTAACCACCAAAAGGGTTGTAACCACTTCTCCAAGGGAAGTGCAGAAGCGGTCCCTATGCACGAAGACCATGTTTTAACCATCTTCGAAGCCCCAGCACATAATTCAGTAACTGATGCTCAACAAATATTTCACCTATCAATTCAGCAATTAATCAAAGTGTAGGAGCTTAAGGCTCAACCCTTAGAAGTAATGCATTACCTAAATTTAATAGGTTATATATGAAGGAGTACTTGCCTGCCCATCCCCAAAAGATCTCCTAGAAGGAGTGCCTTCTCATTCTATTATTATCTGTAAAATGGACCTAATTTTGTAAGTCCTTATCAGTGATTTTCAAAGTTCATATGCATAAGACTCAACTGGATTCTTATCTGGCAGCAGGCACCTGATAGATCCGCCAGTGAAGCTCTTAAAATACATATACATATATATATATAAAATCTCCACCCATTGTTAGGAACAGTCCTGTTCTGGAGTCTCATCCCAGTTCATCTGGGATGTTAAATTCCAGGTGGTGGGGGATGATTGTCACAATAATCAGTTTGCTCTCTGGAGGAAAAATACGTGACAAAGACCTTCATAGGTTGTGCAAGAGTGGGGAGAAATGAATTACGGAACTTATCTGTCCCCATTCTCTCAGCCCCCGATAACCCTGCCACCCTTAATGAGAAAGAAATACCAAGACCCAGCTGGGGATTAAAGTCAAGCCTCCCAGGCCCCCAGCATGTTTTATATAGCAGCTCTCCCAGGCACAGACCATACAGAACTCAGGCAAATGCAAGCCCTCGGGGCTTGGCCCTGGCAGTCAGACTGGATTAGAAGAGAATGCAAATCTGACTGCACTAGGAAGAAAATACAAGGAATCCGGGGAGCAGGCGCTTCTCTTCTGCATTGTTGGGAACAATCGCTCCAGTTTGAGAAGTGCACGTGAGCAGCCCTGGAAAGTGGCCCTTCTCCACTTTGCCAAACTCCGGTGTAAGCTGGAAATTCAATTTATTGCTGTGCTGCTTCAGAAGCCACCAGTGGAGCTCATGGGAGATTTGTTTGTAGGAGAAGTGGAAGTGAGGGACCTGGGAGGGGGGCATTGCGTGGAGGGCAGAACTAGTGAACTGCTGGAGGGAAGTAACCACAGAGAGGGGCTGGGTCTGCGGAGCCGCTCCCTGTTCCTTCCTCTGCACTCTGCCTCCTACCAACATTGCTCTTTTAATGAGGTCCCCCAGTACTGCAGTGTTTTCCTACAGGGCGGAGAGGATGGAAATGTGACAACAGCTTCATTAGAGGCCAAAGTAGAAGATGAAGCCCTTGGGTTTCTGTGCCTGCAGTGCTGGTTGTGCCCCCTGTGGTGGCAGTGAAGCCCCCTCCTCTCCCTCAGGAAAGGGCATATTGAAAAGACCAGGTCCCACTTCTCTCGGTGACTTACAGAAGCCAAAGACCAGAGGCTTGTGAACTTTCCTCCAGTCTTGCCTTCGGCTGCTAATTCTTTGACCTTAGGCAAATCATTTAACCTCCCTGGGCCTCAATTTTCTCTTTGGTTAAATAAGAATAAGAATAATGCTTAGTCCTACTCACCTCCTATACCACTGGAGGATAAGCTGGGTGGAGCAATGAAATTAGTTCATACTATGCTCCAGGATTTCTAGGAAAGGGAAGGCTGCATACAGAGGACCCCCACAAACTCATCTGCACTTGACTGTGAAGTTCTCAAGGAGACCAAGGCTAAGTCCCTTTCATCTCTGAAAGCTCAGCATTAGCCTGGTGCCTGGGATAAGAGTTGTCCCTGCTTGAGTACATAGGTACCATGCCCTGTTCTTAGCACCTAAGGAACATGAACTCATGTAAATCTGAAAACCCACACAAGGAAGGTACTATCCTTATCCTTATTTAAGGAGATTGCAGAAGTTTTTAACACAGCTCCAACAGATGGGGTCTAGGTCCCTGCCCTTGGATCTGGAAAGACCTGTGACTACTTCAATCAATAGAATATGGCAGAAATAAGGGTTGTGATATTCAGGGTGGGCCATAAAAAGCAATGCAGCATCCAGAGCCTACACAGCTCTATAAGGAGTATGACTACCCATGGTGGGCAGCCACCATGATTAAACAAGATCGAGTCACATGGAGATGCCACATGCAGGCGCTCTGCTGATCAGTTCTAGTCTTCTAGTTGGCCCAGCCTATCACAGGCAGTTCCAGCTTCCAGAAGATTCTGAAAGTCTCCAGCCTTCAAGTCACCCCCTGGAGCCCCTGCCATCACGGAACAGAGACAGCCATCTCTATGGTGCCTTGTCTGAATTTCTAACCCTGGGAATCCATGAGCAGAATAAAGCAGTTGTTGTAAGCCACTATATTTGGGGGGTAATTTGTTAGGTAGCAATAGTAACTGAGACAGAAGGTAAAAAGTGGGTTAGGCCTAAGGCCATAAAGCTCATAGACTGAGAAGCCAGGATTCCCAAGCATGGAGCTCCAGCACTCACACTCTTTACCATCAGGTTCTTCTGCCTGATGAAATTCATTGTGTTAATGAATATCCACTGAAAAACAGCATGAAGTTTCCTCAGAAAGTTGAAAATAGAGCTACCCTACAACCCAGCATTGCACTACTGGGTATTTATCCCAAAGATACAAACGTAGTGATCTGAAGGGGCACATGCACTGAATGTTTATAGCAACAATGTCCACGATAGCCAAACTATGGAAAGAACCTAGATGTCCATCAACAGATGAATGGATAAAGAAGATGTGGTATATATACAATGGAATACTATGCAGCCATCAAAAGAAATGAGATCTTGCCGTTTGCGACATCACGGATGGAACTAGAGGGTATTATGCTTAGCAAAATAAGTCAATCAGATAAAGACAATTATCATATGATCTCCCTGATATGAGGAAGTGGAGAGGCAACGTGGGGGGTCTAGGGGTTAGGAAAGGAACAAATGAAACAAGATGGGATCAGGAGGGAGACAAACCATAAGAGACTCTTAATCTCACAAAACAAACTGAGGGTTGCCAGAAGGAGGAGGGTAGGGAGAGGGTGGTGGGGTTATGGACATTGGGGAAGGTATGTGCTATGAAGTGTGTAAACCTGGTGATTCACAGACCTGGACCCCTGGGCCTAATAATACAGTGTATGTTAGTAAAAAAATAAAAAATATATATATCCACTTGAGTGGATGTAAAAGAGCACTGATTAATAACAACTACTATTAATAACTGTTTTATTGTTTTATAAACATATAAATATTAAAATTTTGCATTAAACATGTACTTGTTTACACTAATCAACCAAAAAAGAATTATTTATTGTGCCTTTTCTCATATAATACCTCATAGGTAGTAACTATGTTTTAGAAACTCTAAGCAGTGATAAAATGCATTAACCCTGCACAACACAGTCACCCTTAGATGGACAAAAGAATTCAAACACTTAAGTATACCAAGGTCAGTGCAGCGTCTAAATCCAAATACAGGCTTTTCTCAGATACTGAGCGGCCTTCCTTCCAGAATAAAATACAGCAAGAATCTTTTCTCCTTTGTTTTATATCCTGGAATCCTTACCATGCCATCACTATAGTACAGAGCACCACAGTACAAACCAACAGAGCATATGAAATGGTCATAGGGTCAGGAGGAAAGCCCAGACTCACGAGTCAATATTAGTACTGAGGATCCTGAGAGTAAATCTGATCCTGCCCATGTTCCAATTCCATGGCAAATAACAATGCTAAAATTTCTAAAGAAAAAGAAAAGTCCCCTCACCTCCCCTCACCTTCCCAGCCCTCTAAGATTTGTATTTTTTTAACTTCCCATTTACAAGTGGCAGACTCTGTATCACAATGGGACAGGTACTGGTTTCCCTGAACTCAAAAGACAATGAGGAATGTAGGCGTTCTCCAAGCTAAAGAAGAAAAGGAAAACTTTGTCGGTGCATCATCTCTGTGCTGCATCCCCAAAGCCGGGAGGAACATGTCAGCCTGCAATTTCTTAAATGGCATATTGCCAGTAGCCAAGAGGTGGTGAGCCCACACCGCAGAACCCCCCTGGTTTTCTAGCACATGTATCTATTCCAGCGAGTTCAAGGAGATCATATTAATTTGAGTTCCTTTATTTGGCCACCTGCCATCTGGGCCATAAGACACTGGTACATTAACTGCTCTTCTTGTTTTGTGAATATCTGCTAATAAGGTCTTCACTTTTGCCGTTCCTTTGAGTGAAGGTCCCCTGTACTCAGACCTCTCTGTTGGTCCAAGTCCTGCCTTTTTTAGTGAGGACTTGTTCAGGCTCAATAATGTCCACTCAACGTCCCTCTCCAAAATGTCCTTGTCTTCTGAATTCCAACAACATTTTCTCTAGATATTGTCTCCATCTGGCATTTTCCATGTTACGTGTAACATGTCACTGACATCAAAGTCATCCTTCTTCCCCCAGAAATGAGAAGCCATGTGAGGAATAGAGTCATCTGAGACTTTACAGCATCACTGAGAATTATGGGGTTGGTACATTTGGTGGTGAAAAGACTGTGGTAAGGAAGGAAGAACGGATCAGGTAGAGAGGTAAAAAAGGGGAACTTAATCCTGGTTCTGTCACAGTTTGGAGACTGTGGCCAAGATACTTCCTGTGTTTAGAACTCAGTTTCTTTTCTATAAAAACCTTGGTTTGAGCAAGATGATCTCTGAGGTCCATGTGGTAAGTGTGAGAGAAGAAAAGAAATTGTTTCTCTTAGCATTAGAAAACTAATGCTCATCAGTTAAAGTACACTAAAAGAGATAAATGCTGAAGTCTCTGTGACTGAACATAGTAGGAGTAGGTTTTTTGGTTTGTATACAACGTAATCTATGGCAGGAGCTGAGCTCTGCTCCCCATGGCCAGTCAGGGGCCCAGACAAGGGGAAGGCTCTTGCAGATCCAGTGTGGCTTTGAAGATTGCCTAGGCACAACCATCAGGAGAGGAGAAAGATGATCTTACATGAAAACAGAGCTGCTGGATACAATACAGGATGCCCAGTTATATTTGATTTTCAGATACACAGTGAATCATTTTTTAGTGTAAGTTTGTGGTATGTAATTCTCTGAAAATTCAAATTTATTGGGCATCCCATATTCTTGTTTGCTAAATCTAACAATTCTGCGGAGAGGTTTTCATGAGTGGTGCTCATCACCACCACTAACTTTCCGTTCACCAGAGTTCAGTCACATGACCCGATCACAACACAAGGATGTTGGGAAGGACAGCTCCAGCCAGGCCACTGCTTCCCACCAAAAATGCGGTCCCTCCTCTTTCTTGCTCTGGAGGACTGCCCCCTTCTGTCACTGCTCAGCATAGTCAACCGGCTGATTCTGAGAGGGTCAAAGCAGTATGTTAAGGTAATTTTTCTAATGATCTCAAAGATGTGGCATTCTTTTTTTTTTCTTTTTATGATTTTACTTATTTATTTGTCAGAGAGAGTGAGCACAGGCAGACAGAGAGGCAGGCAGAGGCAGAGGGAGAAGCAGGCTCCCCACCGAGCAAGGAGCCCGATGCGGAACTCGATCCCAGGACGCTGGGATCATGACCCGAGCCGAAGGCAGCTGCTTAACCAACTGAGCCACCCAGGTGTCCCAAAGATGCGGCATTCTTAAACATAAATGGGCTAAGGGAGGGAAACAGATTTTTTTTATCCCACTCTGAGGTCAAGGAAATAGGCTTTACTATATCAGGATCGTTTCTTTGCCAAATGGAGAAAAAATCAGGAATAATATTCAGGGCTGCTTCTTTGTCATTTGCTTTAATTAAATTAAGTTAAAATTTAAATCGCATGCATTCTCTCTGTTTACATACTGTATTCTTATTTGGAAGACACTAGGATATCACTTGGATTCAATGAAACTGGTTATTCTCTATGTTAATTCTGGCATCCTATCTATCCTTCCTCCCTCCCCCCTTTATTTGGATTGACTACTCCGTGTTACACTGAGAAACAGGATGAACTCTTATTTTGCTATGCAGGAGTCAAAATTAACTGCTGCTGTATAAACTGCCCAGTTTTCTTCTTTGCTCTGAAGGCTATGCCAGGACTCAGCCATTACAATGTGAAAACATCTGAGCTTCCGTGGCTAGCCTCCAAGAAACAGAAAGGCTATAATGTCTGAAAGCTAATATGGAGTTGGGGATGGATGGGCCAGACTACAAGATGAATAGAAAGCAGTGTGGTCTGTAGAGTGTTCGAATTTTTTTTTTTCAAAAGGAATTTTTTACCCCAGGCCAGAAGCCTTTGTGTCAGGGAGACTGTCTCATTTCTCTGCTCAAAGGCTGTCAGAGATGACTGAGATTTGAGAGCAGTTTCTGATGTTGACGAGGTCAAGGGAGGCAGCACTATGAACCATCAGTCACTGCGTCAGCCGTGAGCTGAGGAGACACGTGAGCCCCACAGTGAAACCTGGAAAGCCATTCTCTCCAGAGGAGAGCCCTCCCTCCAGGGGCCGGGGGAGGGGCAGATGAGAGAAAGGAAGAAAAGACACAGGTCAAATGGTCACCACAAAGTTTACCACATTAGTATTCAGCTGGAATCAGAGAAACTTTCTCAGTCCCAGCTGGGAGTGTTCTGAAGAAAGAAGTTGACTAGAGGCAAAAATCATATTAATATTACTGTGCTTAATCAATATATGAAACCCTCCACTGTCCTTTTGCAAGGCTGCTCCATAAAGTTAAGACCTGCAGTGATTCTGCCTCTACCTGACTGTGTGTGCAAACAGTGCAGGTCGGGGCATCTAGACTGAGACCATGGGAATATGTACTGGTGATGTATTCCCTGCCTCAGAGATCCGTGGGATTTGCCCAAAATGGGTCAGGCTACAGCATAGACATCCTTCTTTTCAAAATCAGCTGCAAGCTCAGGAGAAATAAGCCTCAGTGGACAGGGCAATGCTTTGCTCTGGTAAGGATGGACCCATGGAAGCCACCATGTGTCATTCCTATAGGTCAACCCCACAGGGCCAGCACAGGGCCAGAAGGTTGGAAGCCTTAAAGCCAGGAGTGTCTCCTAAAATCTTAAATGAAAATGTGAGGATTTCCTAGATTTCAATGTCTCTTTGGGATCAAATATAAAGAACATCTCAAATCCAGTGACTTGGGCCAAATATCTTCATATCCTTCCTGAAACTTCAAAAGTAGGCAAAAGCCAATGGGCCCCTTAAAGTTTACCCAGAGATATCGAGGAAAGGTATCTTTCTATTAGAAATCTTTAGAAACATTTCCCAATTTGGAGGATGGTTTTCCAATTCCATTTATCTAGTCCGGTGGTTCTCAACTGGAGGGGGCCATTCGGAAATGTGTAGAAGTACTCAAGTAGGATAGAAGCCAAGAATGCTGCTCAAAACATCCTATAGCACACAGATCACACATACCCCTTTCAAAACAAAGAATCATATGTCTCATGCTGTCAATAGTACTGAGGTTGAGAAACCACTGCTGGTTAAAATTAGGGTCCTCTGGTTACCAGCTAAGGAAAAAAGCCTCTCAAATCATTTCATTCGTTATCTGAAAATTATGATCCAGGGCTTGTACACATGTATTCCTTTGCACTCCCTCTTTCCTTTATTATTCCTCCTGTTGCCCATTTCTTTCTGTCTACAAGTACAATTATTTTTCTTTTTTTCTCAACCTCGAGAGCACAAAGTTCCATGCACTGAGTTGATCTGTGAGACAATTTGATAAATATGCATTTGTCAGACCCTTTGGAGTCTGGCCAACCTGACACCAGACAAGTTTGTATCTCCTGAAATCCTAATATTTAGAATTAGGAACCCGGAAAAAGCCAGCTGATTCTCCCTAGCTTCACCCTCAGGAGGAGGAAAGGGGCTAGAGTGAGATTTTCTCTTTCCATCTACTTCTTGTGTTCCCAGTGGTACATGGGGAGCACGTGCCGTGGTACGTGGGAAACTTAGAGCTCCTGGTGGCCCACATTAGCCCTTTTAGAGCTTTATGTGACAGTCCTCTTTCTCGAATAACTTCTTGGACTTTGTTTTTAGCACTACTGCTTTCAGTGCTTCACCTGTATTTCTTTAGCACTGAACCTAGCTCCATTTTCCTCTGGGGTACCCCATCCAACTGGGTACACTGACTTCCCCTCCAGTTTCTTGGCTCCATTCCTTAACTACTTGAAAGGTAATGTAGTTGCTATTAGTGGTCCTCATCGTCTTTAAAATTAAGTATATTTCTAAATATTCCCACTTTTTTGGGTGGTTAAAACCTTAGCATCGGCTCAAACCATGCACTGTTCTCTACCCCCACACTCTAAGTAAGTTTTGTGTGATTTCTAGAATGATTCTTAAAATACCATGCTTTTTAACAGTGTAAGTCAGAGATGATTAAATTGCTAGTGCATCCTGCTTGGTTCTTCATTTGACATCAGAGAAAGTCACTGTTTGGCTCACAGGAAAAACCTAACACTATGCCTACTCCCCACCTTCTTTCCTCCACCTTGCTGTCAAACACCAAATGCAAACCTTGTCTACACTCTTGTCTTCGAGAATCACAGAGATACGTCGGACGCAGGTGTTCCAGGCCACCCTGTGTTCTGTAGGACTGTCCAAATGGGTACCTCGTGGGATAAATCAAGGTCTGCTTCACAGCATTTCCATGCCACTCTTTCCCTGGACGCAAACTTGTCAGAGATTCCCTCTTTTGGTTTGGAACACTGGTTGCCCCCAACCCAATTTCAGAGAGACAGGTTATTTTAAGATGATAATTATTGCAATGAAGTTCTGAGATCTTCAATGATGCAAGCCTTAAGACGCGGGCCGTTAATGTATTTCCTATGAAACTGCCCCATAAACCCATGTCTATTTTTCTAGATTTCACATGAAACCACTCATTCAGCAAGTATTAATTCCAGGTCTACTATGGCCCAGACACTATTCTAGGTGTTGAAGATGGAGTGCTGATCTAGAGACAAATAGCCTGCTTCCACGGAGCCTAAAATTAAAGTGGACCAGGATAAACTAATAAACAAGGAAATATTCGTATGTTGTCCGGTAGTGACAAGCACTACATTAAGAAAAATAAAGCAGTCCAATGGATAGAGAATGCTGTGTGAGATAATAAAGTGGCTATTTTCGGTAGGATGATAAGGGAAGGCCTCCCTGAGGGGCAGCATTTAACACAACCTGAATGAAAAGAAGAAGCCAGTCAGGTGAAGATTTGGGTGAAGTAACTTCTAGAGGTGAAATTCAGAGGCCTGAGATAGCCATGAACCTAGCATGGCAAAAGAACAGCAAGGAGATCCCTGCAACCAGAGCAGAGAGAGAGAGAGAAGCAAGATCTGAGACGTGGATGGAGGCCGGGTCACACCGACCCTGTGGAAAAAATTCCGAAGGGTGTGTATTAGCTTTCTGTGGCTGCTGTAATGTGTTTTTACAAACCGGGTGGCTTGCTTAAAACAACAGAAAATTTTTATCTCACAGTGCTGGAGGCCAGAAATCTGAAATCAAGGTGTCATGAGGATTGGTTCCCCCTACAAGATGTGAGGGGGGATCTGTTTTGTGCCTCTTTCCTAGCTCCTGATGGCTACCAGCAATCCTGGGCATCCTTGGCTTCTAGACACATCACTCCAATGTCTGCCTTTGCCTTCACATAGCCTTCCTCTCCACATCTTCTCCACATCCTCGACAAAAAGTTATGTCCCAACTTTTTCTCTGCCCTCCACTTATAAGTATACCTGTCATTGGATTTTCAGGCTCACCCTAAACCCACAATCTCATTTCAAGATCCTTAACTTAATTACATCCTCAAAGACCCCCCCCCCTTTTTTTTTTCCCAAATTAAGTCATATTCAAGGGTTCCTGGAGTCAGGACATAATCATATCTTGGAGTGGGGGGCACTATTCAACCCCCTACAGAAAGCCAGCAGAAGATTCAAAGAGAGATTGGGCCTCACCTGCTACATTTTAAAGGATCATCTGGTACTTCATGTAGAGTAGTCTGGTGGGGACAAGGGTGAAACATGGAGATAACACACACTTTCCAGTGGATTCTACTACTCTTGACTTGCCCTTTTGTTTTTGGGTGGGACAGCCTAATTTCAGGGTTTACGTGAGAAGAGAGAATAAAATGTTTCTTTTCCATACACAAGAGGGTCACTACTAATGTCCTAATGGACAAGCTATCTAGTAAATCCACCAAAGTATCAGTTAGAAAAGATCAATGTTAATCACCATAATAAATGTGCATGGAATCATCGTGCAAAACATGATCTTTATAATAACTCTTTATGAAGTGCTTACTAAAAACCAGGTACTGATCCACTTGCTTTATACACATTATTTCTCACTGAATTTGAGTAGTATTCAGTGGGAAAGATATAATTAATTCTATTGTATGGAGCACTGGGTGTAGTTGCATTAACAATGAATCTTGGAACACTGAAAAAGTAAAATTAAATAAAAAAAAAAAGAAAATTCTAAGGTCCTACAATTTGAAAAATTCAGATCTAGAGTTATTATGAGCTACAGTTTGGGTTCAAACCACTAACTTACATCATCATGATCAATAATTCCTTTTTAAAATTCTAATTTAGTATCATTATGAATTGACTATTTCAAACACTGGATTGCACTTGACCCTGGACTCGGTTTAAAATCCAACTTGCTCACCTAAACAATTATCATGCAGACTGCTGTTCACTTCTGAGTAGAAGCCCAGAGGGAAAAGTAGTGCCCCTTATGCTTACCAATACTCTATCTTGTTTCAGATGGGAGTGATCCTCTCCAACATTGGAGGTTACTAGGTAGGTCATATCTAGAATATCATACTTAGCGGTACTTACTAAATTGATGCTAATTGGTAACTGATAATATTTCCAAAAATGATGCAACCGGACTATGTCCCTCCTGGTGGAAATACAGAACACCATTCAGTAAGTAGTGTTCCTTCTCTCTGCTCCCCCTGCCAAAAACTCAGGTCTAAAATAATCAAGCTTTTACATCTAATTATCAACTCACAGGAAATATAAGGCACGTTCAGCAACACCAAAGAGATAAAATCAGCAAATTCCAAATAGTGGGAAACTCTAGCAACAATTAATTGAATTTTATTACATGTATAAAAAAGAAGGAAATTATAGATTAAAAAGACAAGAGAAATATCAACCAACTACAATGTATGGCAAGCGAACAAACTAGATGTATTATATAATAGTAAGATGTATTATATAATTATATTTTTAATATAATTTTATATAATTATAAATTATATAATATATATAAAATTATATAAATAATATATTTTATATATTATATTTAATATTTATATAATTATAAAATTATATATAAATTATATATTTATAAACTATATAAAATATAATTATATTTTATAATATAATTTTTAATATAATTTTTTCCTAAATTTGCAGGAAATGGGGCGCCTGGGTGGCTCAGTGGGTTAAGCCTCTGCCTTCGGCTCAGGTCATGATCCCAGGGTCCTGGGATAGAGTCCCGCATCAGGCTCTCTGCTCAGCAGGGAGCCTGCTTCCTCTTCTCTCTCTGCCTGCCTCTCTGCCTACTTGTGATCTCTGTCAAATAAATAAATAAAATATTTTTTAAAATCTTAAAAAAAATTTGCAGGAAATGAAAGAGACAGAGGACATGTCCAATGATTCCATGAATTGATACTGATAAAAATAAGGAATTATTGTTAATTATTTTAGCTGTGATAACAGCATTGAGGTCATGTTTTTGTCCTTGCCTTTAGAAATATATATATAGGGAAACACAGATAAAACAGTATCTTTTGGTTTTGCTTCAAAATAATCTGGCGAGGGTGGGGATGTTCCTGAAACAAGACCAGCCAAGAGTTGGTAGCTGTGGGTGTGAGTAATTCTCCAGATTCCTCAGCCTCACGATATGGTTCTATTTTTATGCATGTTAAGAATTTCCAACATTAAAATTTTTAAAAACCTTAAGAAGTCCAAAATATACATGAAGTATAAAATATAAATTATAAGATAGATGCTATATATGCTCATGATAGAAATCTGGAAAGCACGGAAAATTTTTTAAATGATTTTACAAAACTACTTATAATGTTGCCCCCATTAAATCAACTACCAAGTGCTCAGCACACCCGCTGTCTGCTTTTGGGGACTGTATTCTAATTTGAGTGCAGCAAATACAATGAAGACCTGCCATGAAGTTTGAAGAAACTAGTCTTTGAAAACATTTTTCCTTAGGTCTCTGCATGCTCCTCTACCCCTGGGTCAAAACAGAAGTGCTACTCAAGAAATACATTCTCCTTGTGTATAACTACAGTGCATAGCTACAGAAGACCCAATCTGGGTCTAGGTTTGCAAACCAAATATTTAAGTGCAAGAAGAGCTTTCACACAAACATCCAGAATGACGCTTTAAGGCTTTTATTTCGGGGCTCTTGCTCTGCTGGGACCCTTCTTCCTCTTCCCCCTTCCCTCTCTCCCAGATAAACGGATACCTCATGAAGTGTCTCTTCTAGAAGCTTACAGTTTACCCTCTTCTGAAGTATATACCAACCAATAATGAATTGAGAGAGGTACACAGAACTTCCCAGTAGTCACCGCCATTTAGGATTGTCATCCGAAACAGTCTGGGAAAGTCTGTGGCCACGATGGGTGAACCTCCACTGTGATTCCACATGGAAAGTGCTGTGTCCTTCTCCGGTTAAATCCCGTCCTGATGAGCTCACAAATGGATCCTGGTTTACTTCCTGTGGCAAGTGTCTGTCTGGCTGCATCAGACAGGTGGGGCATTTGTCACTTGGACTGTTAAGACAATTTTCCCATTCTAACAAGATTTTACTCTTGAGTAAAATAATTTTTCTCAGGATGGTTTTAGATTTATATATATATATTATATATACATATATAATATATATATATATATACCCATAATCAGTTTTCAGTGAAGGGTAGATTTTTTTTTCCACGTTCGGAAGTGATTTATATTAGGCATTTGGAAGAAAACATGGACATTTTTATTATTTTTTAAAATTTCTTTAAGCAAGCAAGAGAAATCCAAGAACAACTTGGAGTAGATTTACAGTTAGTCCTCTCTGCCTCCCCCCCACCCCCTTTGTCTTGCCCTGGAGCCTGATGGGACTTGAGTGTCCTTGGAGGAATGGCAGAGGGAAATGCTAGGGGCCAATTGCTGATTTTATCATTCAAACACAGAATTTGTTACACCACTTTATCGGTCACAGGGAAAGCAATTATATTGTGGTTCAATTTTCCACTCAATGGCTGTACTGGGGATCAAAGTCAGTTTTTATGATGGGAAAAAATGTTTTGCTATTTTATTTGTTACTTAAAATAAAGAAGTACATTATTATAATGCTTTCTGAGGTTTTCCTACCCCCCAACCCTTACTCCTTCATGAGGTACAGTGGATTATTTTGGCTTTCTCCCTTCCTTTGATTAAATAATCAGTTTTCTTCCTGTCCTCTACAGCGTATTTCACTGTAGAAATGAAATTGGCACGGTTTAAGGCAACACAGCATTAGGACTCTAATCTTAGCCACAAGGAGCAAAACCTGCCCTACGCTATTTATTCTTCGCTAGACTGGTACTCTTTCAAAAGCAGCAGGCATTGTAATGGTTTCTGCGTGTGCGGACTGTCATGTGTTTTGTGCCGTGTTCCGTTGCGTGCTGCGTGATGCCTACTCTCTCCCATCTTCCATGTGGGATAATTAGCACATCATTCTGTTGCATTTAGAGCTTCTTCTTTGCTACAGAATAGTGACGTATGAAGGCTTCATAGGGAATTATGGGCAAAAATCCTCCATTTTCATTAAAAATAACGTAGGATGTTCTCTTTTCCATTATAACCTTTTTGTCTTATTGTCTATCATCTTTGCAATGAGGAAATTGAAGTCAGTAAAATTAAAACTATCCAAACCAAGTAGAAGCTATTATCATCATCTGGCTTTAAATTTCAGGACTAGTTGATGATTAGCCGTTTTTGTTTTAAAGTTCCGATTTTAAAGAAATCAAGAAAGATTTGATTTTTAAAGAAACCAAGAAACTGGTGACAGAAACCTCCAACAATTGTGCTATGGGGCTACAGTTTGTAATAGGATGAATAGCTAAGTGAAAACTAAAATTTTTTTTGCACACTTATTCAGATTTGTTAGGGAGACAGCAAAAAAGTGACAGCTACTTCCCTCTTTCAGATGATATCAAGTTCACATCGACATTTCTTGTTGGTTTCAACTTTTACAATTTGATTGCGATCGCCTTTACTTTTTCTGGTCTCCTGCTAATTGCCTCCAGGCTCAAAGAGTCTTACAACACATCCTCTGAATCCAGGAGCAGAGAATTCTGGAATCTGCTGGAGGTGAATAATTACTGAAGTAGCTGAGTGATGGTCTAGCTACCACGGTACACTTTTGTCCTCCCCATGGAGCTCCAGGCAATGGCAGAAGAGCCGAGCGTGAGGCCCATAAAGGTTCGGGTGGGGAGGCAGAGGAGCGCACCCCAGGAGAGCGGTGCCACCAGCTGGCTAGAGCTGGCCAACCTCGTGTCTGCACATCTCTGGTGCTTCGGTCTAGGTTTTTGATGTGGGTGAAGGTGACTTCTAGCTCTGGGAGTAGGATAGTCTCCCTCTCAGCAGTTCCCCCATAGGCTTTGCCCTCTCATAGGAGTTTAAAGTGCTTTTTCAATAACACTGAATTTTATGACTAGGGGCAAGAAACTGGGCCTCAGAAAAAGGCAAACCTGCACCTGAGAAAGATATTTTTGAGAACTGCAGCCACTGTTTATTGAGAATTCATTATGAGCTAGTGTCTGTGTATGTTATATATTATACATTATATCCTTAGAACAATACGGCAAGGCACGAATTGGTATTCCCCGTTTTTTAAGATGGAAAAGCTCAGACCCTAAAATCTATTTAAACTACTCTTTAAACTATTTGGTAAACTACCTCTAGATTACTTGTTTACTATATGGTGTTTACTACACTATTAACCAGTCCAAATATAACAATAATCCTCATCTAATGGTAAATACCAGCTTCCAAAGCTTTAAGTTCATTTTTTTTAATCTTACATATTCCAGAAGCTCTTAATCACAAAGACCTCTAATTAATTTTTCCCAAGAAATTTAACTTATTTTGGCAGACTAATACAAATTTAACTTTTCCATAGTAGTCCTACGGCTTAGACAGTGTTCTAAATCTGTGAAAATATCTATATTGTATCTTAATAAATGTATTGGAAGCTGGAAATTAGCTATTACTTTGGTCTGAACTGGGCTGAAGTCATAGTTTTCTTGTATCAAACGATAGGCAGTATTTTCAATTTAGTAACTAGCCTAGTGACTAATACTGTTATTTAAAATATTATTTTCATTTAGATGCTTTGATGTCAAAGAAATTATACCAACTGTTTTTCATTCCTATTACTTTCAATGAACTTAATACTGAGTCCTATTCATCTTGTGATAATCCAGTCAATCAATTAATAATTTACCTACAAATGGTCAGCTCAAGCCAGAGGCAAAACAACCTGATTTTGGTCTGGACATGGAAAAAAGTAATTGGACTGGAAATGAGTGTCTTAAATATCTAGCCTTTAAAAACAGGATTATCTAAATGGAATATAGTGAGCATGATCCTAAGTATTGTCCCACGTTCCCAATGGGTCGTCCCTACTTATAGATTAGTTGGTTGCCATGACACCAAACTCTTAATTTAATGCAGTATGATATTGCGAATAAGACTAGTTCTCTCTACTATGATGTTATGTCATGTTTTAATAACATTTTTAAACTTTCTTTGAATTGTGAACCAAACTTTTAAATAGCCTATTTACAATGTTTCTTCCTATTTTATGTAATTTTTACATTAACTTCTACATACAAAAGCTCCAGTTCTAATAAGAACACAAAACTGAATACCTTGTAAACCATTTTATTACCCCCCCCTTAAGAACATCTAGTATGTAGATCTCCAAATTTAGAAAATAGATGGGGTGGCACTGGTAATGATTCTATTTCTTTGGAATTTTTCACTTTACCTACAGAATAATGAATTTTTAAAATTCCAGGTTGTTCTTGCTCATTTATTTTAGCACTGATTACATTTGCATTTTTATTATCTGTTTACCTGTTTTCATTCCTTACTATACAATGCCCTCCTCAAGGGCAGAATCCCTGACTTTCTTACTTTTTCTTAGTCCAGTGCTTAACACATATAAAGAACTCATATATTGTTGTATTAGTGAAGTAAATAGAAAACTACATATTATTTGAGACAACTCTCTCTCTCTTTCTCTCTCTCTATATATATATACCTATATATAGAGAGAGAAAGAGAGAGAGAGAGAGTTTTTTTTAATTCCTCACCTCTCAGATGAACTAAGAGCTCTTCATAAATCAGTTCCAACCTGTTCTGCAGTCTTTTTCAAAAGTTCTTATAGAAAACATATAGGATAACTTTTCACAAAGAAATATTATGAAGTTTGATTCTTCCACTCTGAGAAAATTTCCATAGAATTACAAAGAATCCAGTGAGCCAAACACTTTCTTCTGAAGTTTTTGGAGAAAATACTTTTTTTCTGTCCTTTTTTCCCTTGGCAGCACAAAAAAGTATGTGAAAATAAATTTTCAAATAAACAAATAAACAAACAATTTTATCCTCAATGCTCTAAGTCCTCCAATCCTGAACTTCTATTTACAAACACTGGCTTTCAAATAGCATCATTGGTAAATAAGGCTGCCCTTTCCAGCTTAAAAGCATAGCTGATGAGAGACATGATGATTGCTTAAAATATCCTAAGGGTATGAAAACTAAAGTGGAGAAAGAATTATTTAGGCATAACTAAAGCATAACTAAAGGGAGATATAACTGGCTGGAGAAATACTAAATTTAAAAAAAAGAATAATTTCAGGGAACGAATCAGTGTATATTTAAAAAAAAAAAAACCCTCAAACTTTCTTAACAGCCTACTGGGCTGTGGAAATGGTTCTAATGGAAAGTAGTAGAAAAAAGTCATGAGTGCTTAAAACTAGACCAAAAACTACCAAGGACGAAACAAAGATGACGATAGCCTCACACAGGCAAAGTGTGTATTAAAGTGATGAAATAAAGTCTTTCCTATTTTTTTTTAATTTTTTTAAAGATTTTATTTATTTATTAGTTAGAGAGAGAGAGAGAGAGAGCGAGCACAGGCAGAGAGAGGCAGGCAGAGGCAGAGGGAGAAGCAGGCTCCCTGCCAGGCAAGGAGCCCGATGTGGGACTCGATCCCAGGACGCTGGGATCATGACCTGAGCCGAAGGCAGCCGCTTAACCAACTGAGCCACCCAGAATGAAATCCTAATGTTTCTCCTAATTTGATTTTCCAAGAAAATATGCTAAGCAGAGCACCTATGAATCATTTCTAAGAGCCTTCAAGTAAAGTCCTACTTTTTGTCCACAAAGTTAATGACTGTTTACACACACACACACACACCCTCTAAAGTTGATGCTCTATTTTTCTCTTAGAGCATATGTGCTCTGTTAAATAACTAAATAAGTAAAAGTCATACTCTTTGGCTTTTCCCCCCCAAATCTGTTTCTCCCCATATATAACCATACTTAGCGTAGCAGACAAATAAAGATCCATTGTTTTTCCTCCCCAGCTATAAAAGTGCCAAGATTCTTCAGCCTGACAAATTTAACTGAGTTGAAGGCATCTCCCACAAGGGAATCTATAGTGCTGGCTCATGGTTAGAGATAAATATTTCAGGAAACCTGCACCCAGGGTGAGGAAGAAAAACCTCCCTGATTTTTCTTCCCTCCCTTTATCACATATTTCAATTGCAGAACGGATAAGCAAAAACGGTCTTTTTTCCTCTGAATTCCCCCAAAGAGTGCTTTAAGATCAAACTAAAAAGATTCTATATGATCCCCAAATTTGGGGATATAAGCGAACCACTACAAATTGGGCTGGCAGGTTGACTGGGAGGCCATCCAGTTGTGATGGAGGGACTTCACTGGTGATCCCTGAAATTGCTGGGTTGATGCAGGAGCCACCTTCCTTCCAGCATCCATTCCTCCTCTTGGTTTGGGTGATGATGGGCTAGAGTTATGCTTGGCACACTTTGCTCATCTACTATTTGGGTTTTTACTGCGCTTAAACTTCTTCCTAGTCTCATTGCGTATGTACCCTTGCTTTGTTCCTGCTAAACACGGATGGATCTCAAATACAGAAAATAATTAAAAATGAAGGTTGGGGGTGTGTCTTGGAGCAAAATCCAGTTCAAATACTTATTTGAACTGATCTGACAAATCCATAAATTTAGTAAAGTGTTTAACTAGACCAATTAGCATTCAGTTGAAGCTGTGATATGAATGGTGTATGTAGATCCAAACCTCAAGACTTTTGGGGTGACATTTAAACTCCTTCTCAAAAGAATTCTAGGCTTGAAACTAAGTCTAAATTGAAATCTTGTCTAATAAACTTATTGTCTACATGACCTTGGGCAAGTTATCTAACCTTATCAATCCTCAGTTCCTTCATCCATACAGATGTTTGTAGGGTGAGTGTATATATATTCAAATGGGAAAAGAGGCCTAATAGTATGTATTTTCTAGAAGTTTGTGAGCACTGGATGAAATGTGCACTCAAGGAAGGACATCGTGCTATATATAAGGCAGAATGTGTCAACTGGTATTAAATATGAATTTGTGAAACACGTGTTTCACATAGGTGAAACACGAACAGCCTAAACCATGATTCACAAAGTGTGATCCAGGAAACTTAAGCATCCTTTTAGAGTACTGGCAAAGTCACACATTTTTATAATAATGCCAAGATTTTTTTTTAATTCTCTTTGTCTCACAAGCATACGGTAGAATTTTCAAGACTTTGCACAACATGTGATACCCAACAGCTGAGTGCAGGCTTAGACATTAAGACATCTGCAAGGGGCGCCTGGGTGGCTCAGTGGGTTAAGGCCACTACCTTCGGCTCGGGTCATGATCCCAGGGTCCTGGGATCGAGCCCCGCATCGGGCTCTCTGCTCTGCGGACAGCCTGCTTCCTCCTCTCTCTCTGCCTCTCTGCCTACTTGTGATCTCTGCCTATCAAATAAATAAATAAATAAATCTTTAAAAAAATAAAAAAATAAAAAAAAAAAAGACATCTGCAAGGTTGTAAAGGGGTCCTGAGAGAAACAAGTTTGAGAACTGCTATGCTGAAGTATGTTAGTCCACTTTAGGTAGATGTGTCCTGAGAGGAACCTGTGGTGGGGCGCGGCGGGGGGGGGGGAATTGGAACTTCTCTGCTAAGGACCTCAACTCTGCACCCCACAGAGGTGAAGCCACCACCTTTAGTGCATGCCCTTCTTTCACATGAGCTAGGGTTAGGGAATTTAAAATCCCATTATTAGAAGCTGTTATTAGTTATAAAAATGAAACCTGGGGTAGGCATATGCACCATGATTATATCTACTATTGATAAAACTGTGAATTTATCATCTTTCCTTAAATTCATCAGCAGTTTACTGAGGACCTACAGTGTGCCAAGAACTGTACTGGAATTTGCACAAATAGTCTCTTATTTGATCCTCAGAACCCTGTGATACAATTGTCATTACTTGCCCTTGGTGTATGTGGCCTACTAGAAAGGCAGTAGAATGTGGCAAGGAAGGCATAGAGTCTGTGGAGCTTGACCATCCAATTTTAAATCTCAGCTCTGCCATCCACTAGCTGTGTGACCTCAGGTAGGGCACATAACTTCTCTGTGGTTCATTTTTCTTGTCCATAAAATGGGTATAATAATAGTGCCTAAATCACACATTTGTTACTAGGGTTACACGAGTCAAACTATGTAAAGTGCTAAGAAAAATGTCTGGCATTTAATAATCAGTATATAACTTTTTTCCATTACTATTTCTACAACTCAAACAATATTCTTGATTATAGAGTTAAGCCTACCATTGAACACACTCATGGACACTGTAGTCCCCATGAGCCAATTGGAAGAATTTATTCGTGAGGGTGTAATGAGGCCAGAGTCATCAGGAGCTCAAACCTTGCTTGGCCCAACCATCTTCTCATTCCACAGCTCCCTATTTCATTCCTTGTTCTGGCAAATGCATTCAGAATTGCCTATCTTTGATATAGAGATGAACCAGATAACAAAAGCTGGATTTAGTCCAAGAATATGGTTTTGATGATCAGCTGTGTGCCAGGAACAGTGAGCAGCATGGCAGAGGCGCGGGGGCATTGCACCAGAGAAACGATCACAGACGTCTAGAATGAGAACACAAAGTGAAAGGAGAAGTAAGAAGATAGTCTTGTTCACCAGGTGAAAGGGCTTGAATTGGGTCTGAAAACAAAAAAGGATCATTTGAGTTTGAGGATTCAGAACAACATGGCCAGGTCTATGCTTTAGAATTATCTCCGCTGTAAGCATGGAAGATGGGTTGTAGGGGACCAAAGGGGAGGTGAGGGGTTTAACGGAGAGATTGTTATTGTATTTCCAGCGAGAGATTATCAGGGTTTGAACTCAGGGAGGATGGTATAAATGAGGAGGATGGTGCATTTATGAGAAGTGTGTGTGTGTGTGTGTGTGTGTGTGTGTTATAGTGGGAAACAGTCTTTTAGAACCGGAAAGTACATTATAAATCACTTAATCCTTCTTATCTCCCTCCCACCATCAACTTCATTGATTAAAAACTGAAGTTAGATGTCTTGCAAAAGCCTCAGAGAGACAGAAAGGATTAATGAAAAGAAAAAAACTAGTTTAATAATTTGACCAGATTTCTAATCTTCCCTCTGTCCTTCACCTCTTTAAGAATCAGCTACTTATTTTCTGAAATGTAAATGAAACTACCTGTCCTGCCTGCCTCACAGATTATTGAAGCAATCTGCCTAATGAGATAACATATTTGTAAGCAATTGGTAGCCTACAAACCAGGCTATGCACATAAATTATAAATTCTAGGTCCTCTGATGCATTTTCCATTCTTCGCATCATGACAAAAGGGAAAAGCACTAGTGAAAATGAAAAAGAGAAAAGCTCTCGTGGGGCCAGGAAGGAGGGGGCCTCCTCAGATTCTGATGGGCAGACCCATCACCCCATCCAGAGGAAGAGAGCAGGGCTGGTTTCCAGGACCTGAGAAAAGTTGATAACACTGGGCTGCCACGTTCAGGAACATCTGTGCTTCTCACTCCTTCTTTCCAAGTGAGAGATGATGTTTGCTCATGGGCCAAGAGTGAAGAGGAGTAATTTCACTGTAGGTAAAACTGAATAAAACATCAGGGCACTGCATGTCTCCCAGTACATGGACAAAGCTTGCTAAGAGACAACAGGAAGTATATATAGGTCACATGAGAAGCAGTTCACACCAATAGGGTCACATTGGTTTCAATCCACTCACAGGTTAGTAGTCAGGAACTTTTTATGCTACATGACATTTTAAACATCTTTGCTTCTCTCTCTCCCTCCCACACCCTCATCTTCATCTCCATCTGTTTCTCTCTCCATATCAACCTCTCTCTCTCTGTGTCTCACTGTATAGAATATTACATGGCAAAGCACTACCATTTTAGTTAATAAGTTGAGCCCTGGGTTAATTTAATGAATATAAATAAAAGTATTGTTTTTTGGAGGAAGACTTATAAAACAGAACTCTCTGATTGTTATCAACCTGGGGAAATGAATTCATTGGCAAGAAGCAAAACAAAACTTGTATTCTCCTATTTATTTAAGATTTGGAAGTTAAGGGGCACCTGGGTTGCTCAGTCATTAAGGATCTGACTTGGGCTCAGGTTATGATCCAGGGACCTGGGATCGAGCCCCACATCAGGCATCCTGCTCAGTGGGAAGCCTGCTTCTCCCTCTCCCACTCCCCCTGCTTGTGTTCCCTCTCTCGCTGTGTCTCTCTCTGTCAAATAAATAAAAATTTAAAAATCTTTTTAAAAAAGGGTTTGGAAGTTAAGATTGACTATACCTCTATGCTCTATGAAATTTCTCTGAACCAACTATAGGCTCCTGTAGAAAAATACAGCACTCTGCAAAGGCATGCATTAAAAATACAGAGGGTGGGGGCACCTGGGTGGCTCAGACATTAATCATCTGGGTTCGACTCTGGTCATGATCCCAGGGTCCTGGGATCGAGCCCTGCGTCGGGCTCCCTGCTCAGCAGGAAGTCTGCTTTCCCTCTCCCACCCCCCCCTGCTTGTGTTCCTGCTCTTGCTGTCTCTCTCTGTCAAATAAATGAATAAAATCTTTAAAAACAAAACAAAACAAACAAACAAAAATAAACAGGGTGATAGGGAAAAAATGAGATTAGAGCAGACCATTTCAATGTACAAGACTTTGTAACTGAGCCCAAACAATGACAACAAAATCATAAACTGAGTAAGAATACTAGTAAAAGGAAAAACAAATAATAATTATTCACAGATCCTGAAAAAGCTTTTGGTAAAATTCATCCTTCATCTCAAGAAAAAACACAAAAGCAAGGGCACCTGGGTGTCTCAGTCGGTTAAGTGCCTGACTCTTGATTTTGGTTCAGGTCATGATCTCAAGATTGTGAGATCAAGCCCTGTGTCAGGCTCTGTGCTGAGTGTGGAGTCTGCTTAACATTCTCTCTCTCCCTCTCCTTCTGCACCACCCCCCGCCCACTTTCTCTCTCTCTTAGAAAACATTTTTAAAAAGCACAAAAGGAACAAGTATGTGTATACATATACATATATACACGTATATGCGTATACATATATGTATATATATGTATAGACACATATACATATGTATATATACATACACATATATACATATACACACCTCTTAGTCCTAAAGCCAACATCTTACTTAAGGGGGAAATAGAGGCATTTCCATCAAAATTAGTCAACAAAGCAAGGATGCCCACCATCTATGGTGCTGTTTAATGTATAGAAGGCATTTGTCAATATACATAGACAAAAAAATTCAACTAAAGACACAGAAATTAGGGTGGGGGGAGAGTATTTTTGAGGATGATATAATAGTAATTTGAAAAGCCTAGAATATCAAATGATAAAACTACTCAAACAGTGAAATAATTCAGTCAGGTAGCAGAATATAAAGGTAATATCCAGAAATGAATAGCCTGCATATACAGTAAAAGAAAGAACACTCTGATAGAGAAAAACACATTTTGATTATCTAGGAACATCCTTAAAAAGAGATGTGTGACACCTATATGATGAAAATTTTAAAATACTCCTGAAAGTCATAACGGAAACAGAACAACTGTAAAGATATTTCTTTATCTTACATAGGATGACTCCACAGCATAGAAATACTAATTCTTCCCGAGTTAACATATTTGATACACATAAATTTAATGTAAAAATGTGAACAGCATTTATTATGCAGCTAGGAAAAATTTTTAAAGATTCCATTTATTTATTTGACAAAGAGAGAGAGCACAAGCAGGGAAACAGCAAAGGGAGAGGGAGAAGCAGATTCCCCACCGAGCAAGGAACCTGATATGATGTGGGACTCGATCCCAGGACCCTGGGATCATGACCTGAGCTGGAGGCAGACACTTAACTGACTGAGCCACCCAGGCACCCTAAAACTAGAAAATCTTAATTATGAAACCAGACAGTCTTTATTATGAAACTCGATATTCTGTTGATACAAAAATTTATATGGAAAAATAACCATGCAAGAATAGCTAAGAAAACACTGTGAAAGAAAAACCAAGTGGGGCACTAACTCAACCTGTCTTTAAATTCAAATTAAACATGTATGATTAAAACCATTTAGTAGCGGCCCATGAGTGGTCAGATAGAACAGTGGAGGGGAGTCAAAGTCCAGAAACAGACGAGTGCCTATGGGAATGCAGAATATAATGAAAGCGGCATCTCAATTCACAAAGATTGTGCTGTAACAGTGGAATAACTATTTGGAAATAGAGATAAATTAGATGGGTATCTTGCACAATGCACATTGGGACACATTCCAAGTGGTCTGAGATCTAAATGGAGGCCTTGACACCATGTATGGAGAAAATTCCTTTATAAACTTGATGTAGTTAGGAAAGGGGTTCTTACTGATTTTAAATCCAGAGCCAATTAAAGAGCAATAATTTGACTACATAAACATAAAAAAAACAACTTTTCACAGCACAAAACATCATAAACAAAGCTAAAGCCAATGATGAACTAGGAAAAAATAATTTGCAAAATGTATCACAGAGAAAAAGCAAACACCATGCATGTGTGTGTGTGTGTGTGTGTGTGTATGTGTATCCCAATGTATGTCTATATGTGCATGTGTAATCTTAAAAACCGAGGGAATAAGGACCCAAATCATAGACACAGACACGAATAGACAATTCACCAAAAAAGTAAAAAATAGGGGCGCCTGGGTGGCTCAGTGGGTTAAAGCCTCTGCCTTTGGCTCCTGTCACGATCTCAGGGTCTTGGGATCAAGCCCCGCATCGGGCTCTCTGCTCAGCGGAGAGCCTGTTTCCTCCTCTCTCTCTGCCTGCTTCTCTGACTAATTGCGATCTCTATCTGTCAAATAAATGGATAAAATCTTTAAAAAAGAAAAAAGTAAAAAATAGATCTTAAATATACAGAAAAAAAAATCCAACTTCACCCTTAGTAAGACAGATGCAACATAAAGCTACTGAGTTGCTTCACCTATCAAAAATTTTAAAGACTTGACAACATAGATTGTTGGCAGGTTAGGGAACCAGGCACTCTTATGGATGGGTATAAGGAGAAATGTGAATGGGTACAACCCTGTGGAGGAGAAACTGACATATCTAACAAAACTAAGAAATTACACTGATGATATATCTCCCAAAATATTTTAAAAATACACTTGCAAAGGGTTAATGATTGCGTCACTGTTTTAAATGGTACGATCTGGGTACAAACTCGATGTCCCAAACTGGGAGACTGATGAGAAACAACTGGGATACGTTTACACTGTGGAGAACCTTGTTGCTGTACAAAAGAAAGAAAGAAATAGAGAGAGAAAGGGAGGGAGGGAGGGAGGAAGGAAGGAAAGATGGAAGGAAGGAAGGAAGGAAGGAACCTGAAGATCTCTGTGAACTGATATGTTGTGATTTCCAAGATACATGGTAAAGTGAAGAAAAATTCAAGGTGCAAGAGAGTATGTACTATGTTATCCTTTAAGACTGTTTCGGTAGAAAGTGAAGTCATGGGAGCCAGTAAACTAGACAGTCGTTGCTCTTAACGCTCCTCTGCAGGATTTTCAACTTTCTTCCTGAAATCACGTACAGCCAAATCTCTCTCTTTAAAGCAAGAGGAAGTCTGCCCCTAATTACTGTAAACTATATAAACACACAGAGGAAAATCATGTAAGAACCAACATAATTTCCTCAGTATATTGATATTATTTCCTTTTACTGATAAGATATGAACTAAAATATGTGTTGCAGCAGAATAGACTGCATTGCTAATAATTAGCACTATTTCAAGGAAACGGGTTCCCCTAAGACCAATAACGTGAATTAGAAGCCCTGCTCTGTCACTGGCTAGTTGTGTGCCATGAGCTCGTGACTTAATTTCTCTGAGCCTCAGTTTTTTTTTTTTTTTAATCTGTAAAACGAAGATATTAGTAATGCTTACTTTGTATGGTTGTTCTGACAATTAACTGAGATAATGCATGTTAGCATTATCTAGCACACATTCAATAAAAGTACCTATTACCACTGTCTCTTTTAGCATCGTGTCCTTTCTTTAGCTATGCCACAGCACCGAGCTCTGAGTCTATGTCATGCAAACACAGGTGTGCACACACCCAGACACACATAAACACAGGCACAAATAGGTATGTCCAAACACTATCCAGTCTTGTATCTCACAGCTCCTTTTCCTTTCCTCCAGCTTGATAATCTTAAGTTACTTTGTACATCTTTGTACTTTGTACTTTGTACAAATGTACTTTGTACATTTTGTACTTTGTACATTTATTCTGACCTTGGGGACTCTGCTCATAAAGTCCTTTCCACTTGAGTGTCCCACTCCCCATTTTTCAAATCCTATTACAAGTCTAAACATCCCTTTAGCCTTTCCCACATCACTTAAGACCCACTGTGCTTCCATAGTTCATTGGTCTACAGCAGGCTTGAGTATATTGACCTGTAATGTTTTTCAGCTGTTTTCTGTGTTTACATCATTACAGCAACAAGCTTTTAAGCTCTCCGAGAGTGGAAGCTGTCATTTATTCCTCTAACGTACCCACCACAACACCTGGCAGTGTCTGTCACGTATTGTCCATTACCTACAAAGCTTTATCATGCTGAATCTATTTGAAATGTGTCTCACTATATTTTGTAAATATGTTTCAAGCATAAGGGATCAAGTATTTCAGAGTGGTGCAGTAATACTGACTACATATTTATAAAATCCCACCTGTGAGATGTGGTAACAAGGAATTTATGAATTATATTACACAAAGTATGTCATATAATTTTGTCAATTAACCTCAAGGGGATGTTATCAGTTGTGGAACTTTTTTGACAGGTTGTCATATTTCAATCCAAGTTATAACAGATTCTGACACTCTAAAAATCTTGATTTAATATGCCAGAAATAGACAGTGACTGTCACTGATGGTCTTGTCTGTGTTGAACTAAATTCATTCCTCAGGGTCATAGCATCACATCTTAGCAATGATATTTCAACACTGGTTCTGATCCAGGTCAATGAATAAGATATCATGCACCCAGGCTTTACAAAGAAATAATAAATGGATTCGGGTTTTCTCCTCTGGCTATCAGGTTCTTTTTTTCACCTTCACCTCCCAATAGTGTAAAGAAAAAAAACACAACTGCAAAATTCCAGGTAGAATTGAGAAGGAATAATTTCTTAATCAAAATACAATTCTCCTTGGAAATCAGGTGTTAAGTCTAGGGTGCAAAACAAAACAACAACAATAAAATCATAAGCCATGTTGCATGGTTTTTATTATATTAACATAAACTGAAAAGCATTTCTAACTCAATGTGCCTTACACGTAAGCAGAGTAATAGCGCCTAAAGACATCCACATCTTAATCCCTAGAGCCTGTGAATTGGCAAATATAATTAATTTTAGGACCCTGAGATGGGAAGATTATCCTAGATTATTCAAATGGGCTCACTGTAATTAGGAAAAGTGGAAGAAGGAGGCAAAGACAGAGATGTGACTATGGAAGATGGATGCTATAATGCTACTGTTGGAGATGGTTAAGAGGCCATGTACCGAGGAATATAGGGAGCCTCTTAGAAGATGGAAAAGGCAGATCAGTGATTCTCCCAAAGAGCCTCCAGGAAAGGAAGCAGCTCTGTTTCCACCTTGATTTTAGCCAGCTAGACCTGGGTGGGACCACTCACACATACAGAACTCTAAGATAATATATTTCCATTGTTTTAAGGAACAGAGTTTGCGGTAATTTGTTACGACAGCAATAAAAAATTATATACTTTACTTGCAATATAGCATAATCTCTATGAAGGCATAACCTTTGATGTTTACTGCTCATTTCCAAAGCCTAGCATAGTGCCTGATCCATTATACACTCTTAGCACACACCCTTTGAATGAAATATTGATAACACTTTTTCTATTTTACCATATCTTCCTACTATACTATCTACACTCACTCTCCCAATCTTATCCCTTATATTTATCTTATTCCTTATATTTAGGTATCATCAGCATCTCTTAAACTTTGTAGATGGGGTAATATTTAGTAGCTTGTTGAAGACTATTCAGCTACGGTCAAGGCTTGAGACAAGGTCATTTGATTTTCCATCCAGTGGCCTTTTCACTTTAAGACTGCATGACTACCCAAATGCAGTTTGTAGGAGAAAGATGATGGATTGGCCAATCCAAGTCTCTAAACATGTCTCTAAAACAAGCTAACATTCTCTTTCTAATTACATTTAACTTTGAAGATAATTCAAATTAGGAATAAAATGACAACATCACACCTTAAAAGAAATGTCTTGCCATTCCACTTAAAAATATCATCATTCAAAGGAAGAGGGTGCCCCAGGTTCTGTCTCCAGTTACAGAGAGCAAAGCATTATCTAGCATAGTGGGTCCTGGAATAGGAACTCCTAGACTTGGCAGTATCCTTAGAGGAAACGTGGCCACTGCTTTAGGACTGCTGAAGAACTACCCCAGCAGCCAGAAGTCTCCATCAGAGGGAGATGGGCCCACTAGCCAAGAATCAGGCCTCCAGAGTCACTTTGTGCACAGGAATCCTGCTTGGGTCTTCTTTGATACTATTCTGAGCTGCTTTGGTGGCTGTATTAGTATTCAACAATATAACAAATTGGCCTAAAATATGCTGATTTTTTTTTTAATTTTTTAAAGATTTTATTTAGTTGTTAGAGAGAGAGAGAGCGAGCACAGGCAGACAGAGTGGCAGGCAGAGGCAGAGGCAGAAGCAAGCTCCCTGCCGAG
>ML100699.1:0-13022 GCA_003697995.1 Taxidea taxus jeffersonii
TCAAGGATAATGAGGATGAGATCCCTTTGGCCCCTGAGGGTGGCACTGGTCACAGCATGAGTTAGGGGCTGTCCTTGTCATAGCCTTGGACAGAAAAGCACACAAGTGTCTCAAGGGATCTGGGCTGTGTCCCACTCTCCCCCAACCCCCCACCCCAACCTGCCGCTCATGAGGATCCAGTGGTCCCCGTCATGAGCTTTAGCAGATGCACAATTAACAAAAACGTGCTGATGGATTTGCTTAAGGACTGTGTTAGTAAGTCCCTTTTGGATAATAGTCCAACCAAATAGATGAGCTTTCAGAGCCATAATTATTCTGGCCCATTTATATTAGCTCTATTGAGTCTAGTCTCAGAAAAATGTTAATACTGACTTTCATCAACAGAAGCTACTTTTATCCTTATGTCTGTTCCTAAGCTGTATCCATTTGTCATAATCTTTCATCATGTGCTAAGCACAAGTAGGAGTTGAAGCATCTTTTCTCTCATACCATAAAAATTGCTGCCCTGTTGGCATTTAAAATCCAAATTCTGCAGCCAGCCACCATCAAAACAGTGAAAATGGGTGGTGGGGGAGGAGGGGTTGGTTATGATCCTTTCTTCAGAGCCCGGAGTCCAGGCAAGAGCTCCTGGTGGCCTGGAATTGTCCTCCCCAAGGGCATTTGTGCAGGTTAATGGCCACTCAGGAAGGGTTGTTTTTGTGTATCAGGGTATGGTGTGGAACCAACCACTTCTCCTGGCTTCTATTGTCCTATCTCTCTGGGATGTCACAGCTTAGGAGGGTTGTGGATGCTGAAGGGGTGTGGTTGCATGGTATCCTGGACTTCAATAAAGTAGTGAGTGGAAGGTAGTGGAACTGGTGGAAGGAGCAGAGACCCTTGGGAAGTTCCCTTTTACCACCTATGTTGGCAATTGGGCCATTTCTGAGCTTTGTTTCCTCATCCAGAAAATAGGCTTGATACCTCTCTGTTAAGATTTCAGTGTAGATGAAATGTGATTACATATACAGAGCACCTGGGGATATAGCTCAGTGGTAGAGCATTTGACTGCATATACAGAGCACCTAGCATTGGGATTGGCAGAGTATGGTCAATAAATGTCAGCTATTATTTTAAATAAGCAGGTGGCTGCTTTTATATATTAATGTAGGGCTCTGGCAGGTAGGGGTCCTGTCCCAGAATGTTGCCCTGGCAGTCTGTCTCTGTCACAGTGTCTGTCAACTTACCATTAGAGATTCATTCATTCTCCTGGATCATGAAGGCTTTGGTCTTTAAGAATCTCTTACTCAGATATAAGTGCAAGGAAGTGAGACATGGTAAGCTGTTGTCAGCTAACACCTTAGCTGGAATGTCTTGCCAGTCAGTTGAGAAGAAATTGGTATTTGGAGTGATGGTAGCAGGGAACATTTGGAGTGAGGTTTCAGCGTGGAACAGAGCGCCGAGAAGCCAGCTGAGAGGGCACCAGACATGGGGTTTACTTGAGAGTTGACCAAGGGCTGGCTGACTTCTGTCACCTCTTGGTCTTTTTCTCCTGTTGAGGACACTGCCTGAGCACAGAGAAGCTACTCTTGCTTGTCCTTTCTCTGGGACTGTGGTTTTTCACTTGGTCCATGGAAGTCTTCCCTTTCCCCTGGGAGGGGAGGGATGTGCTGGAGACATGCAAAGGTGATCTCACTGCCCTCTCCACCAATTCCCTCAGCATTTAGGGCACAGCCTTTAGGACACATGACTAAAAACAGAAACACTGAAGGGAGTCAAAATTCCTGCATGGGCTTTGGAGCCAGGCAGGCCTGACTTAAATCTCTGCTCTACTTTTCTCAGCAGTGTGATATTTTGCACAGACCCCATACCTGTCCTCATCTATAAAATGGGAATGAAAGTGTGTGCTTCACAGATGAAACTTGGATGAGTTGTGCGGCATGGAAGGCACGTTATAGCCTGGAGCTGGATAGTAGCTGCTGTTAGCATGACAGCCTCATCCCTGTGATCTGCTTTTTCTCAAAACCTTTTCTGGAATGCCCCTTTTGAACTGACTGACGTCCTCAGTGTTTGTCAGATATGATTTGGGCAAACAGTCCAAAGTCACTCAGAGTTAGATTTGGTGAATAGAGTGAGCTGATCAGAGGAGCGCCAATTTGTATCACCTGCACTAAAGACGGATTTGTACTGTAAAATAATGGCAGGTAGTGTTGGGTGGGGCTTAAACTCTGGTTCAGAGGTGACACCAAACAGAAGCTCAAAAAACATTTGGAGCAGTGGTGGGATTATTAGCTCGTTTAGGGCTTGGGGCATGTGGCTCAGTGGTTCATCAGTCTCCTTCCTGAATTTACTTTATTAACCTTAAAAGGAACCTAGAAAAAGAGGCTTTACCAGCCTCTAGTCAAGAGAATGAACACGGACCAGCCTAGAGTTTGAAGGGCTTTCTGCCATGTTTTCATCATCACCATTCGTGTTGCCTCTTTCTGCTTCTCCTGGAGATGAGAGTTTGGTTGCTTGCTTATAGCCACACCTGCCAGGAGTTACCTGACTAATAGACTAAAGCAAAGAACTGCAGTTTAAAGCTTAGAGACGTTTAGTTTGGTCCTCTTAGTGTTCTAAAATAAGAAGAGTTGAGGTAAAAATCTGTTTTTCTCTTTTTCTCTTTTTCATGGCAGTGGTGGACCAGCTGAGTAGCAGCTGTGTTCCTTAGCCAAGGCAGGAGGACTCCAGTTTTCACAGCACAAGCACTCCCCATTGTTGGACACCCAGCTCTCCTTGGCCCCTTAAGGCTTTTGACCCCCACACTTTGGAGGTACATTTCATTAACATTCCCCTAGGCCCATGGTCTAGTGTATGGTGCTTTTGGCAGAGGCTGACCAGCATGGATGGGTCCTAGATTATAGGCTTTGGGTATTTGTGGACAAGGTAGTCTTTGTTCTAGAATGTGGGGCTACTCCCTGGGTTCTAGCAGATGTGGCTACTTTGGACTTGCCTCACTCCAAGGCATCCAGAACATGTACCTGCCTGTGGGAGAGGGTTGTTCCTTTATTCCTTTGTTCTTGGATGATGGTAAACTAAGAACTGTGCTGGGCATGGGCGTACTGTGGTGAAAGAGATGGACACAAAGCCTGCTCTTAGGAAATCCAGCTTTTGGCCAGTGTCTCCTGCCAGTCTGTCTTTATTTTAGTCTCACAAGCGTGGCTGCTCTTTTGCTCCTAGTTTTCTTTTGAGCTCAGATCTGTGCAAACTCCATGTTGAAGGGATATGAGAGGTTTGATGGGCCAGGCTACTCAGGTGTCCACAACCCAAACCTGACCTGAGTCATGTCATTGTGTAGTCACTATTGGGTGTCATAGCACAGACTCATCCAACCTGTAGTCTATGGTTGTCTTTACAAGTAATAAGAGTAATGGCTACCCTGTACCCAGAGCTAATGGTTTACAAGGTAGTGCCTTGTCTCATGTATGAGCTAGATGTCGCTATTACTTTTGCTTCACAAATATGAAAACAGGTTTAGGAAATTGAGTAACTTTCCGGGAGTCACAAGAAACTAGGATTTGAACTTCTGGTTATGTGATGTGGAGCTTGAGTTCTTAACCATTGTGCTGTAGTCTTTGCCTCTCTTTACTTGTGACATGATTTGAGGGCTTCTTCTTATCCAAGGTCTCTTCCTTACAGGTCCTGAACAAGATCTGAAGTCCTGCCATCTGAATTCCATGCCTTTATTTCTTGTTAAAATGTAAAAGTCCTTGGAGGGGCTTTCCATTGTCATCACCATTAACTAAACACCTTGCCCTTTCCTCTGACAGTTACTGAAAGGTCAGACCCTCAGGTACTGGGTAGGTGGGGATACCTATCTGAAGCTGTGGTGCTGCTTGGAAGAGATGCATTGCTACCTCCCATTCAAGGTTAGGCTTGTTGGGAAACCAAAATGAGATGTGTGTAAAGGTCCTAGCTCAGGTTTGGGTTCATAGGAATTCACGAAATATGCTCACTGTTATTACAGGAAGGCTCCGGAGGTGGGAAAGCTGAAATAACCTCCCAGTGTGCTAGTGGGGGTTCCTCCTTGGTATCCAGAGCTCTGGAGCCCTCTGGTTCCAGTTTCCTGAGGCCCTACTGCTTTTATGCAAGAAAGGTTTAAAAATGGGACAGGAAGAATGGGAGGCCAGGAAGAAGCAAAATGAATAATACTTGGTATTTATCTTGCATCTCTGTCTCCTGAGCTCAAAGTGCTCTACAGATACCATCTCATTAATCCTCCATGCTCTCCATGGGGTAGAAGGAAACAGGTTTTAGGAATTAGTTTTCAGGTTTGGCTTCTTCCCCCTTCACCTCAGCTGGACTCCCAGCTTCCCACTTGCAGCCCTTTCACCCTGGGTTGTTATGTCCCAAGGGGTCCTTTATGCCCTATAGGCACCTTAGAGAATTGCCAGGCCCTGCTGGGCCCTGTAGGTATCAGTTGGGCCTCAGCTGGCAGGTTTTGTCTGTCTGGGGTGGCCATTTGAGGACCTATTCTCCCATTCATGTGTGTATTTCTTCTTTTAATACATCTTTTTTATTTGTAAGAGCAATTAGGTCAGAGTTTCAAATGTCACACAGTACAGTAACAGGGCAAATAAAAAGTAAAAGGCTCTTACTGTCTTCTTCTGCCAACCCCTCTCCCTAGGTTGTCCCCTTAACCCCCTTGAGGTAGTAATGAACTGGGGCACCTGGGTGACTTCATTTGGTTAAGCATCTGCTTTTGGCTCGGGTCATGACCCCAGGGTCCTGGGATCAAGCCCCATTTCTCCTTCTCCTCCCTGCTTGTGCACACTCTCTCTCTGTCAAATAAGTAAATAAAATAAAATTTAAAAAGTGATAGTAATGAACTTTGTGGAGTTTTTCCTTACTCATATACACATAACACCTGCTGTGTTAATGTAACTGTATCACCTCACTCATACTTGTTATGAGGCTAACTTTGTGAAGGGTCCAGACAAGGCTGGGGAGGAGAGGAGGACAGAGGAGAAAGGTATACCACCCAGGCCATGTTCTTTGTTTACCTGGTGCCTTGCTATGGTGGGTCATGCCCTGTGTTTTCCTTTCTCTGAAGGAGTTTGCGCTCACCAGCCCAGAGAAGAGCAGGACCAAAGAAGCAGACAGAAAGGAAACCACAGCAGAAGAGGAGCTGGACTCCGAGGTCCTAGAGGTGTTTCACCCAACCCATGAGTGGCAGGCCCTTCGGCCAGGTACCAAGCCCAGCCCTCTCCCTGTGAAACCCACTCTGAATTTTAAGTGCGTATGTCATTCGTCCCCACAGGGCTGCTTTGGAAGAGCAGTCACTCTGTGGCCCACTGGAGGGGAACAGTGTGGTCCTCCCGAGTGGCGACTGCTGCTGCAGGGCTTAGGGACCTCTGTTTTCCAGTAGAGCAGAGATTGCGGCATGTTATTGCCATGAAAGGAAGGCAGGTGGTGGGTGGCCGAGTGTTCTGAGCAAGTGATTGAAAACTTTCTTTCCTTGCGCTTCTGAAACACAGGAGAGGCAGTGACATGTGCCTCACTCTGCAAATGCTATTTTAGGCTCTGCTGCTCGGCTCAGTGCAGCTGAAATACTGTTCACGGGAGAGTACTGAGCACTGGTGTGGGGCAGGAGTGTTCTGTTGCTAAAAGCACCTATGCCAAGAAACAGGGGCTGGTCCTGGCCTGGTTTCTAAATGGAGCATCCTCAGAAATAACAACTTTCTAGCCCTTTTATGAACCTGGGCCCATGGCTTAGAAAGTAATGAGCATTTGTGGAGAGCTCACCATATTCAGGTACTGTGTTAGGTGCTGAGTGTGCATAATCTCTTTCAATCTTCACAACTGTAGGAACTGTTATTATCTGGGTTTTCCTATGAAAACACTGAGGCTCGTTGACCTGTGTCATTCAGCTGACGTGTCCTAGGTCACTGACCACGGAGCCTCGACCCACTTTCCTCCCCACTGTCCTTCTCGTTCCAACCTTACTGTAGCTCCACCATGGGGACACTTGGGTCTGTTCTCCAGAGTGGGCTGTTAGCACTGTGTGGCAAGGTGGATGGCCAGCCCCGGCAGCTGCCACTGTGGTTTGGTCCGCTCCAAGCCAGTATTCATCACTGTGTCCTCACTGTCCCTGTTGCTTCTGTGCGGCAGAGGCAGCGTTCACTCTGCCAGCCAAATTTCTGGTAGCGATAGCACTCCTGCTGGGCTTGCATACGGGTCACTGATGCCACTGAAGAGTGATGAAGCACCAAAGAAGTGAAGTGGGAGCCAGGGGGAGGTTTTAGGAAAACCCCTATCACTGGGGAAATGCCCTGCCCTCCCTGTTGTGAGGATTCTTGACATCAAGATATCACTCAGTACATTCAGTTCTGATTTTAATTGGTAAATTCTCCATTTGTGCCATCCCTTGAACTTGATTGTGGAATTGGATGCTAGTAAGGGTGCATGAGTATGTAGGCTTCTTGTCCTCTCTGGTCTTTGATGGGGAAGGGTACTTATGGTGAGGTGGAAAGATTTCTATGCCCCTAAAGTGCCCACCCCCCCTAGAGATTTTGATGAGGGAGCAGAAAGGGTTAGCACAGTTTTTTCTGCCTGGAAGTCAGGGATGTGGCACAAGGAGGATGATGGAATATCTTTTGGGGACTTTTCAGAAAATGGCTAGTTTCTGTTGACGGGTATTATCCCCAGTTCAGTAACTTTTGTCCCCGCAGGTATCTGAAGGAAGAACCTTAGCTCTGTTGTCCTCAGGCCTCCAGGGAGGGCACCCTGGGATACATGGTCTGGGCTCATAGGAAGGTAGCTTTCCAGCCTGCTTGCTGTGGTCTGGAACACCAGGGGACCTACCTATGACTTTATGGGCCTTCCCACCAGGCCAGGTGGGAATTGGGCCCCAGCCTTTCAGCCCTGGAGCAGCTGCAGGTCACCCTCCTGAAATCGACCCACCTCTGTTATTACTGTCAGCATCCTCACTGTGAGCCGCTTGTTCCTGGAAGTGATTTTCCTGTCTCACTCTGTCTTCTGGTTTATTTTGGGATCTGTCTCACCTTACGGAGGCACAGCAAGCATTTGAGTGTGGATTCAGCATCAGCTGTTCACAAGCAAGCAGAGGAAAGCTGTTTGCTGGCAGTTCCTATGGGTTCTGGGCAAGCAATTCAGAAATTTGTCCTGGGGTGGAGGACCCCTGAGACCTAGGACTTTGTGCCTGTGTACTTGTTACTACAGAAAGCTGGTCATCGCTTCTCGGCCTTTTGGCTAAGATCAAGTGTACAGAAAGCCAGTCACAGCCAAATGTGGTGAAGTCTCTGCTCCCTGGACATTTGTGAGATTCTGCTTTGTGCCAGGCACTGTGCTGGGAGCCAGTGATACAGATAATATGTCACATTTACTGAGTATCGATGGTGTCAATGCTATAACTACCCTCACTTTTATAGACAAAACTGAGTCTTAGAAGTGACTTAGGGGCGCCTGGGTGACTCAGTGGGTTAAAGCCTCTGCCTTCGGCTCGGGTCATGATCCCAGGGTCCTGGGATCGAGCCCTGCATCAGGCTCTCTGCTCAGCAGGGAGCCAGCTTCCCTTCCTCTCTCTGTGCCTGCCTCTGCCTACTTGTGATCTCTGTCTGTTAAATAAAAATAAATAAAATCTTTAAAAAAAAAAAAAAAGAAGTGACTTAGTCAAATGACCAGTTTTAAACTGTAGAGTCACAGTTTAAAACAAGCTTTGTCTGGCCCCAAGCCTGAACTCCTCATCACTGTGCCATGCTGTCTTTTTGAGTAGCAAATGAGACATGATTCCTACCTTCTAGTAGCATATAGTCTCAGGATACAGAGACAGAAAAAGGCACTAGACTGTTTTGGATGTTCCGGTGGAAGTGTCCTGTGCTCATTGAGAGCACAAGGGAGGGTGTGGGAAGGCTAGGGCCTTCTCTCCATATTGTTGAGCTCTCAGTGGAATGGTGAGTCAAATTTTATGATGCTGAGCCTTCAACCCCATGAAAGTTCTCTTTTTGAGCTGTGTGTTCTTGGCCAGGTTGATGAGAATCTTTGAACCTTAGTTTCCTCATCTGAAAATATCTGCTTCCCAGAGACGATGTGAGACTAAAACAAGATTAACATATGTAGAATGTTTCACACAGGACTTGGCATATAGGAAATAGTAAGTGGCTAGAGTTGTCATTTTAAAAAAATATACCTCTGTTGCCTTCCTTTTCTTGGGACCTGAAGGAGAAGTGGAGGTTGACAAGGCAGCCTGAGCAAAGAGCCTTGTCCTGCCGGTCATTCAGTGCTGCTTGTTGGCCTCATGTGGGCTCAGGGAACCTCAAACCTGGGGCACCCTATTGACCTGAATTGACTTCTGAGGCTGTTAGAACCTCAGAAATATTGGCATCAGCACAAAGAGCCCACTTAATGGGAGCACGCAGAAAGCCTATGCAGGAACACATTCGTGTGAGGGGGTTAAAAAAAAAAAGGGAAAAGAAGAAAAATCCAAATCATCAACAACTGATGAGAGCAATCCAAGAATTATAGAGCACCAGCCATCTGGTCAGATCATTTCAGATCTGCACGAGCAATAGGAGGGAATTGAATTTTAAAAACCTCATTTATAGTAGACCAACTACTCTGTTTGAAGTATTTAAGAGAGGAGTCTCATTTCCTGCAGGCCCTGGACATCTGTCTGAGGGAGCACCTGACTCTGGTCTGGGTGACTCTGTGGAATTGTCTGGGAGGCCTTTGGCCCCTTGCAGCTTGGAAGGAGCTGTGTGATTCTTTAGTCCTCAGATACCACCTGCGTGTCCAACAGTTTAATTCTGACACCACATTCCTGGAGGTAGTGTCAGATCCCTAAGTTAAAGGTCTCAGTGACACCGCATCTACTTAAGATGCTAGTTCCAAGTCCCAGATCACCCCCTAATTATGACCAGCTATAAATTGGAAATTCCCACAACCCCCTCTTCAGTTTCGATAATTTCCTAGAACAACTCCTAGCTCAGGGAACTTAGGAACACACTTGGGTTTGTTGGCTTATTGTAAAAGGTCCAACTCAGGAACAGAAGAAGAGAATGGAAATGGAAGAGAAGCAGAGGGCAAGGTATGGTATAGGGGGAGGGGTGCAGAGCCTCCCAGCCCTTTCTGGGCATACCACCCTCCCAGAACTTCTGCATGTTGACCAGATTGGAAGCTCTCAAATTCGTTGTTCAGGGGTTTTTATGAAGGTTGAATTTGATATACATGATTGAGTTTAATCACTGATGTCCTATCACTTAATCAGTCTCCAGCCCTCTCTCCTCTTCTTGGAGGTCAGCAGATGGGACTGAAAGTTCCAACTGTATGATCATGTCCCCATCCTGAAGTTATCTAAAGCTGCCTTCTCCCCTTCCTCTACCCCTCAAGAGTCATCTCATCAGCATAAACTCTGGAATAACTCTGGAATTTATTGTCACCCAGTAAATTTCAAAGATTTTTAGGAGCTCTATGCCAGGAACCAAGGATAAAGACCAGATTTTTTTTGAATAATCTACAGGATGAGTTGAGTTGGGACTCAGGGGCAAAGCTCCCTGTGCCTTCTGCCACCTCCCCAGCTGTGTGGCTGGGAGGCAGGTGACCCTCCCTTCCTCCCCTGGTGTGCAGAGATCCTCATTATGGGTGATCTCATTCCCAGGATGGTCCACAAGTGTATGACCTGCTTCTGTCCCTCCCTTCCCATGCAGGTCTGTGCGCGCGCGCACACATACACACATCTAGGCACATGAGGAGTGGGTGACTATGGAAGTATTGGTTAAGGCAGTTTATAAGTTAACTCCTGTGTCTTATCAGAGTGGTGCAGTGGGACTTGGCTGCTAGCAGAAGGTAATGCCCTGAGGGAGGTCTGTAGCAATAGGTCTCTGCTCATCTTTTCCTGGCTCAAGTATACACTGGAAAGGTGTAACAGGGACCAAATAGAGGCAACAGGGTGGTTTTTGTGTGGCTTTTGGATAGTCTGTCTCCTCTCTTGAACCCAAGTTGCTATCTCTAGCAACTTTAAAGGATGAGATGTTCAACAGAGCTTCTCTCTGGCACTCCTTCTTTCTGCACAGTGCCTTCCCCCCACCCCTCTCCATTTCAAAGCCTTTGAAGTCTTCTGGGGATTCCCTGGGAGCTTTATTTGTTCTTTCCTACCTATACTTCTGGCCCATATCCATCACTACAACCACCTATGAAGCCTGAAGCCTTTGTTAAGCATTCTCTGCTCTGAACATCTCTTTTGTACCTTGGTAATTAGAATTTGTCAGGAGAACTGCTTGGGGCATAGCAGGATGCCCGGTCTTTTGAGGCCTAGAAGAGCATTTTCTGAGGCTCCAAATTACCTTGTCCTTGGGGAGAAAAGGAAGGTGGGTGGAATACATGAAGGTCCCAGAAGGTTCCATAAATACAGTTTAGATCTCTTCATTTCAGTGAGCCCTCATTTTCCGTTTGTAGTGTTCTCCCAGAATGGCTGACCAGTGCCCCTCAGCAGCCAAATCCCACACCTCCTGGGGGAACAGGTGGAGGCCAGGGCAGAAAAGCCTGTGAACTCCATGGCAGTGATGCCAAGGCTGAGGCCACTTTGAGACTAGCTGGCTGAGCTCTGCACTGGCACAGAGCATCGTTGCCCGGGGTTTGGCCTTCATTACCTGGATGGGGTAGGCCAGGGTCCAGTTTGCAATCTGTGGACTTGGGTGGTGATGGAGAGCAGCTGTTGACCGTCTGCTTTCTAACAAGTATTTGTATGCTTAATGCTTACCCTAGGTTCTTACCCTTGCCTTTCTCTGCTTCCTCCGTCCACCTGTTCTCTCTGAGGTTTAATAAAGACTACTTAGCAGAATGGCATAGCCTCAGCTCTCAAAAGTCAGGAAACTCAAACTCAAACTGGCTGAAATGAAAAACTTAAACTGTAGAGATAATGAGTAGAGATAATGGAAAACTAGCTGCCAGAGCCAGTCCCAGCCCTCATGCCTAGGGCTTGGCTTTAGCTCAGACAATCTGTGTAGCTGTGACTTCCCTTTTTTCTCTCATATTGGCCTCATTCTGCTGGCTATAACTGACCAGGCCATCTACAAGGTTGGGTCTCATCAGGGCTGGTAGTATCTCTCAAGGATTGCCTTGGAGCTGGAATGAGAGGGTCTTTTCCAGAACCTGTTTCATTCTTGGTTTTGTGATAGCACTAGAGGTAGGAATTGATTGGTAACTTAAGAGGAGGTAATACTTGACTAGGTAGAGAAGAGGACAGGTAGGAAGCATCAGTGGACGGGAAGGGGATGACAGGAACAGAGACCTCAGAGTGAGAGTACATCTCCCTGGCTGGAGAGACAGGGATGTATAGGGAATAATGGGAAGATGGTGGTGGGCAGAGTCCCCTTTGTCAGTTAGGGGATGGTGGAGAGAGGGTGGGAGGAGAGATGAGGAGGAGAGCTAACAAGGCAGTAGAACTAATGATGTAAGTAAGGAGAGATGAGGATGAGAGCTAACAAGGCAGTAGAACTAATAATGTAAACTCTTAGTGTATAGTTGAGTCCAGTTAGGGGCTGTGGTGTTAATGGGAGATGAGGAAATGAAGAAAGATGATAGAAACTCCCAGGTTTGAAATGTTTAAGAGTAAGTGGAAGAAGAGAACTAAATCAGTAATTTTGGAGGTAGTGATGTCAAAAAACTTGTCTATTTTGTATTACATTTGTTGTATGTTCCAGTGATGTTCCAGATGGAATGCTTGATGCTAGAGATAACGTGGTGGGCATCAAATGCCTGCCTAGGCTTATGGTGTAGGAGGACCCCCAGACAGGAATATAGTTAGGTAAGAACACAGAGGAGGGGCTCTGAAGGGAAGACTTCCCAGGCAGGGTCACTGAAACTGAGTTGAGAGAACTTTGTATATGTTTGAAGGCAGAAGAGAAAGGAATCAGTGTTGACAGATTTGAAATCCCAGAGAGGAGACCATTGATGAGATAAAATTTTGTAGGTGCCAGATGGAAAGTCTTGGCCTATTGAATATGATGAGCCTTGGAAATGAGAAACAGCAGCTAGGAGACAACAAAGATCAATGGGAAGGAAGTAGAGGGAAACTGAGGAAACTTCACTTAGATGTCTTCTAAGTTTCCTGAGCCAGGCTGAGGGTGGGGCTTCTACCTTGGATAATTCGAGAGAAGGACTTGTTTGGGTACTTGGGAAATGGAGGGATGAGAAAGAACCTCTGTGAGGAAGATTCTGAGACCATCAAGAGGTCAGAACCAAGTGGTGGCCAGTGTCAGGAAGGGCCTAGTTGGGCTCCATGGTAGGCATGGTGCCTACTTTAAAAAAAGGGGGGGGGCATTGGCATTTGACAGCCTAGCCTGACTTTGTTGGGGGCCAGAAGCATTGGATTTGGTGCAGTCTGAGCCCTAGACTGGGATAGCTGGCAGGCACATCATTAAGGGGATTGTTGGAATGTCCTTGGGATTAGTAAGGAGACCTTTGTCAGGCCTATGGGGCAAGCTGGAGAGCTTTACCATAAGTTCCTCTGAAATTGCTCCAACCTTGTGTCTTCTGAACCAGGGACTATCAAGATTTTTTTGGGTCCCTGGCAGTGTCCAAATTCAGAGTTGGAGTGGCACCCTACTGGCCACTGATCTTCTTAAGTAGGCCTGAAAAGAACCTGAATGAAGCAGAATTAGTGTGCAGGGGGCTCTCTGAGTCTTTTGGTGCTTGTGCTGTATCAGGCTGATTGTATTTCTGGTCCTGTGGGGGTTTTGTTTTGATATTGTTCATAAACTAATAGATTGTTGGTCTTGCCTTATTTCCCATAATATGTTGATTTGGGCAAACAAAGATTGAGTTGTATTTTAATTTCTTTAATTAGAGAATAGTCTGTTTTGGGTTTGTATAAGCAGTTATTTGAATGAAAAGAACCATTTCTTGGTTTAAAAGTTTTCATACTTGATTATCTGTAGACATAATTAGTTTATCTGGGTAGAGGTGAGTTTTCAGGCAATACTAATATGGTATATATATATATATATATATATATATATTTTTTTTTTTTTTTTTTTTTTTTTTTTTTC
>ML100699.1:13122-60021 GCA_003697995.1 Taxidea taxus jeffersonii
TTTTCCAAAAATACTAAGTGTTTATTTTTTTATTTTTATTTATTAATAATTTATTTTTTTTTTTTTTTTTTTTTTTTTTTTTTGCCTAGGGAGAAAAAAGAAAACTACCTCTATTCCCCCATCCCAGCAACCCTCTACATGTTGTATAAACATCATCTTGTTAATCTCCATTTTGTCATCCTGGTTTGCCAAGTCAGGCTTTTGGACAGAGGGTGAGGAGGTTGTCTAGTCTATCAAGAATGACTAAGGCAGAAGAGGACCCAAGAACTTTAGTCTAGCTGTTGGGGAAGGGAGGAAAACTAACATTTTTTTTTTTGAAAACCCCCTTGTCCCTGGTGCCTTGTATACATTATTTAAGGGAGATCTCAAGGTACTGTGCCAAGGAGTGATTACCTCTTCTCTTGGTCTCTTCTGGAGCCCATGGTCTGTCAGTGAAGGATCCCAAATCCCATTGCTTTTCCCAGGATTTCAATCTGCAAGATCATTGTTTGAAAGCAGTGCTATTTGAGGCCTATGTGGGAACAAAGTAATGTGAATTTTAGAGGCTGTTGACATTAAGAGGGGGAAATTATTAAAGAGGATGCAGAATTATTCAAGCTTTGTTTTCTAGATTAAATCTTAGGGATCTTAGGAGTAGGTCCAGATGTCCCTAAACATAGTGGATTAGGTAGCCCTGTTTTATGCAGTCTGATTTGAGTTGGCTTTAGATTCTCCCTAGGTTAGATTACAGAAGGGGAAGCTGGAGGAATTGTTCCCTAAATACCATTAGCATTTCAACTTCTAGTATTTGATCAAAGTACCTAGCTGAAGATACCTTGGAGTCCGGTATCAGTGGTAGATTGCAAAGGGGAGGGACTCTTGCATAAAGTCAGCAGTAATAGGGGCGGCCAGTTGCAATGTCTGTTTTACACATGTCCATCTTAGTGATGGGTTTGCGGGAACACTTGGGGAGCTGAAAGGCAATGGGGAGAAGGAAGAGACAGATCAAAAGAAGGCTGTCTTTTCACCTATTTGCTGGCATCATCTGGCCCTGCTTATGCATGTCAGGAAAAGTCTGGGTTCTGTAGTAACTCGCTTTGAACAAAATGTTCTCTCTCCCTTCCTCATTTTCATACCCTGAGTCCTTTTCCCTTCCACCCCCACCTTGCTGCCTGCCCTCTCTGCCTCCTTTCCTTCTTTACTGTAATGGCCTTTACCTGTAGCTGAGTGGCAGGTGGCAGCGATGGATAGATATGGGGGTGTGTAGCTGGGAGAATATTTCAGTTTTGCCAGCATCAAAGAAATTACTTTGAAGGCAGTCCTTCCAGCCATGCATTTCGCTGATCAGTCAGAATGAGAGGAAAAACATATTAGCATTGCCAGAGAGGCTATTTGGGAAAAATCAAGTCTGTGCAACTGAGTAATCTAAAGTTACAAGCATTAAAAACAAATCCTGGAGCGCAGCTGGAATGCTTCCCACCCTGTCTCCCATAGCCCTGTCCCTTGACACCTCCCCAACTTCCCCTCTACCCTGCTCCTGTGCTACATGAATGGGTTGTGCTTCAGCATTCCCAGAGAGCCTAATTTGAAAGAGGAAGTGCCAGGTTGTGTTGGACTTTTCTGGGCCTGACATGGAAGAGCAGTCTAAGAAGTTTCTGGTTTGGTTTTGCTTTTTGTTTGTTCATTGTTTTTAAATCCTGTGACTGCAGTGTCTCCATACCCTTGGAGAGGCCATTAGAAGGGGGTTCTTTTGAGTGGAACACACCTACATGCTCATTTATTTTCTCTCTGCCTGGTGCTAGTCTGGAGCAAGGTCTCAGGACAGTGGCCTCGTCTTTGTCCTTAGACCAGAGAGGTGCTTCTTGTAAAGAGAAGGAAATTTCTGGTTGTTTGGGCAGAACTTAGAAGTTAAAGTGTGTTTGTTTGTCTCCTTTGGAAAAAATGACAAAAGCTAGAATGCCCTTTTTTCAGAGGGTAGTATCCCGGCTGTATTGTGGCATCTAGTTGTTGTTGGAGTGCCTTGAGCTTGGCTGGCAGTGGAGTGTTGTAGAATCAGTCTCCCCAGGCTCATACCTCAGCTCTCCCTTTTACAGCTGGGGAGTCTTGGGCACATTACCTAATTTTACTAAGGTTCAATGAAGTATCATTTGCAAAATAGGGATAGTAAGTAATACCTGCTTCAGAGGGTTGTCTTAAGTAGTACACGAGGTGAACATATTAATTGTTCACTATAGTGCCAGGTTCATAGCAACAGCTCTTGTAGTAAAAATGAGTAGAAATCAAACATACCCACAGTGAGGCATAATCTAGAAAAAAGCTGGCCATTACTCTGCAAGTACATCCAGGTCAAGAAAGAAATACTGAGGAGATGTCAAAGATGGGAGGAGACAGGACAGCTAGGTGCAGTGTGGTTTCCTAGATGAGAGTCTGGGACAGAAAAAAAGTGATTAGAGGAAAGACTGGTACAGTCCAAATAAAGTCTCGAGTTAGTACTATTGTACCAATGTTAATTTCTTAGTTCTGTTAATTGTTTTATGGTTTTGTAAGATGTCAGTATCAGGGGAAGTTGGGTGAAGGGTTCATGGGATCTCTATGTCTTCTTCTTCTTCTTTTTTTTTTTTTTTTTTTTCAACTTTTTTCCAAGTTTAAAATCATTTCAAAATAAACAATTAAAACCAAGGAAGTTAATGTCCAAGTGACGTGTTAGGTAAAAAGAGAAACTGACTATAGTAGAGCCACGCACAGCAGATCCCCCTGACTCCGTCTCACCTTCTGTGTCCGAGAAGGCGAGCTCTTGCTAAGGGGCCCCAAAGCCTTCTTCTGTAGCCCCTGTGTACCTGCTGCATCCTTTGGAGAGGTTCTACTGTAGGCCGATAATTGGTCAGCAATGGAGACACACATCCCATGTCTCATCCTGGATGGTGCTCTACAGTGGTTGGGAAGGAGGCCACTCATTTAGCATTAGGACTGTCTGTAGGGCTGAATGATCAGGGCACTTGTCTCTATTCCTTGGAATATAAATGAATTCTGCCTGTTTTATCTTTCTGTCTCAGCACAGTCACTATGGCAATATGTTTGCAGATTGCGATGCCTACCCCTACGCTCACACTCAGTGTTTGATCATCCAGAAAAGAAAAATAAGTTCAGACCTAGCTCTGCAATAATTTATTATTTTGTTTCCTGTTTTAAGTGCCTTGCTCTTGCACAAAGCAGGCATTTTGCTTGCTCTTCTTGGGCGCAGAATGTACATGTGCTTTTCTTATGACTGATGTGGTCATCTCTGCCATGCTAATGGCAGGGTGTGTAGAAGAAAGCCATTATTATAATTGGGAAAATGTGAATCTTGGGTTTTTTTTTCTTTTTCCACTGAAATCAACTGTCAGAGGGGGTTCTAGAAAGGATAAATTCTTCCATTCTGGCATACAACTCCTTCACAAGTATTTGCTGTCAGAAGTTCATATTTTCTAAGTTAAAAAAAAAAGGTTAATGCTAAAAAATGTTTTTTGTGTTTTACCTTAGTGGCTAAGGTGTACTGCTTTTTGGTATTGATTTACAGATTTTATTGTCTGACCCTTGGGATGCATGTGGATTACTCAATAGTGTGACAAATGGCTGGGCTCTGAATTATGTATTGTATTACAGGGGAGTTCATAAACCATATTTCTCTGTAGGTTATTTTAGGCACAAGACTAGTGAACTGTCATTTCTCTTTTGGTCACATGTGACTAAAAAAAAGGTGGGGGTTGGTGGTGGGAAGAAGTGTCTGGCTCAAAATTCAACAGAGTTACCCGGAAAGGTTTTGAGTGTAGATGCTGGAAGTAGACCGACTTCAGGTGTGGACTGGGAGGACTGAGGGCACCTGGAATAGAGGAGAGTGGCTTTGCTGCACCTTTGCTCAGGCTAGAGCTCCTTCAGGAAAACTCCTGGCTTCCACTCCCCTGGGGCTTCCGTTCCAGTCAAATAACAAATGGCTTGAAGCCAGAGAGTAGACCTACCACACTCCTGCTCCCCTCCCCCCACCACGCCACTTGTACTGATGGATGTGCAAACCCTTTACAGACGGTTTGGCACTGCTTGGCTTGCAGAGATCATCTGTCTCTTTTGAATGAGCAACTTGATGTTTGTGGCTCCTTTTTCCTGCACAGAGAGAAATGGCTTCTGCCTTCTGATGGAAATGTTTACCTTCCCTGGGGAAAGGTACTGTTCTTTAGGGGTAATGTTTGCTGGTGCTCCCCAGCCCTCCTGGGAGCATCAGCCTGTGCTTGAGGGTGGACAGGAGGCGGCGGCCATTGGAGCATGCAGAATTGCCACTGGGGCAGCCATCTGCCAGTGTCGTGGCTCACAGCCTGCCTCTGAGCAGGCCGCCGGGAGGGAGTGTCTATACTCTGGGGCCTGCATGCATTATGCCCAGCCTCTTCCCTAAATGAGCTTTCTGAACATATATAACTCCCTTTCTACCCTTTTCTTGTATGGTCTGCCTCGGGGCACCATTCAGAATCTCCCCTAATTATACTGGAGCGCAGCTTCTTCTGTCTCGAATTTGGAGTTTCTGTTAATAGCTGATTTTTTTTTTTTTTTTCAGGGGGCGGTAGGGAATAGATTTCTAAAATTGCATTGAGGGATTGATTTATAGTTATAGGAAAAAATGCTTTTTACAAGCAAATTATCAAGACTGCAGTGATAGAGTTTCACATCAGTGATGTTGAGACTATCCAAAGCCAGGTTAGCTTCCATGTTTTTTCCAGAATGGACTCTCTAATTTGAAGAGGCGGCTGTAGTATTAAAATGAAATCTGTACTTCTGATTGCAGACCACCACCTTCCCCACATATTGCCCCCATGCCCCCCTCCCTTCCTGAGATGGAGGAGTTTTTGCACATGCTGCTTAGTATATGTGCTGCCGAAGCGAGCACGCACATGCTGCTTAGATAAAGAAGATTTATATCATGACTCAATCCTCACCCACAGATCTAGGATTCCTGCCATCCAGTAAATTTTGGCAGGCAGGTCCTGTGTATGGAGAACATGTCCTGCCTCCCTATCCCTGTACTGCTCCCCTTATTGCGTATGCTTCTTAGGTGGAGTCTGAGATGTCTAGCTTCCCATCTTTCCTGCTTTGCCTCCCAAGCAACTCCTGCATCTCCTATAAGGCCGTGCCTTAGTATCTGTGAGGTACAGGGTTTGGTCTCTCATATCTCAGGGACTTGATAGACCTATAAAGCCTGTAATTATAGTGTTGACCCCTTAAAGCCATTGAGGCCTCCAGGTGAGTGCTGGTGAGGCTATGATGCTGTTGAGAGTGGCTTACTGGTGACACTGGGTCCTCCTTTGCCCTCTGGTGGGGGAGAGATGAGGGGAGAAAAAGGCATTGGATTTTAGAAAATGCTTGGCTATGAAGACTTGGTTGAACATTGTCTTCTTCTTCCCATCCCTAGGTAATTCAGAAGAATTTAAGATAAAAGAGCGCAGGGCAGAATAGGACTTTGGGGGCCAAAGACAAAGAGAGATGTGTGGTGGGGAGAAAGAGGGTGAGCTGCTGGCTCACCTACGTCTTAGAACAGGACCTTCTTGGCCTGGCTGGCCCACTGTTGGCATGTGTAGGAGGGAGCGGTGAGCGCTTCAGAGACTGTTCCCTAGGGATAGGATATTGCTCCTGCCTCTGAGGCTTCCGCTCCCCTCTTCACCGAGCCACTGGGAAGCAAAGGGTCCTCAGCTGCTTGGCTCCTGCAGCGAGGAGGCTGGGCACATGGGGAGAGACTTAGGCCAAATCTGGACCACATTAGATGTTGCTTCCGTTGTAGCTGAGCCAGTAGGAAGCTCTTGTCAGAAGAGCCTCCCTGTCCCCTGAGCCTGTGTAGACGTGACTGGACCTGAACCTTTCCCTTCCAGACTGACTATTGTGGGCTTTTCTCCCCATTTCTGGCCTCAGAACTAACCTGATGGCAGCTTCTGGAGTGTCTCCAGGCCTACAGCATATAGGGCTTAGCAATTACAAGATGAGTTGTAGGGCGGCACTTTTACTGGATGTCCTTTGAGATTGACTTTCTGATAGTCCTTAAGTGCCCTATGGGGGCCTCTTCGGGGCCCTGGTTTCCCTTGAACTTAGTGTTAGTGCTGACTCCTACACACATTCCTATGGGTTTTTTTTTTTTTTTTCTTTTCTTTTTCATCTTAACCATGATTGGTGATGAATCCGGGGAAGGGAGCAAGGATTTGCTTTCCTCTGCACCAGAACTGCAGAGCTGCTAATTTCATTCTCCACGCTGTCTCTTAGATGAGCAGGGTCCTCTGTGCCCATGTTTAGTAGCACTGTGTTGCTGGACTCTCCTGGCAAAAATTAGGCTAATGTCTCCAACGACTGCATTAGCCACTGAAATGAGGTTCTAAATTGAAGGTACTACACCAAGTCTGTTTCCAAGGTATTGCCTTGTTCTAGCTTTTATTATTCAAATTCATTCTCTCAATGATTCTCTGCAGACTGGCACTTCAGCATGGAACTGAAAGGCAAGTTAGCTGAAAGGCAAGATCATCTTTTTTTTTTTTTTTAAGATTTTTATTTATTTATTTGACAGACGGAGACCACAAGCAAGCAGTAGAAGCAGGCAGAGAGACAGGAGGAAGCAGGCTCCCCAATGAGCAGAGACCCCGATTCGGGGCTCGATCCCAGGACCCTGGGATCATGACCTGAGCCGAAGGCAGAGGCTTTAACCCACTGAGCCACCCAGGCGCCCTGGCAAGATCATCTTTTAAAGGGAAGGGAGAAAGGAAAGGAAAAAAAAAAAAAGGCAGAAAAAACCCCAAAAAGATGAATGCTGTGGTGCAAATAGTCAGCCATTTGTTTGTTCCAAGACCTCCTTGGCCAGTCTGAGCAATGCCTAGAGATAGGAGAGTAAGGGACCAGACCTGGGAGAGGGTAGTGTGGGGATAGAGGGACATGTTGGTGCTTTAGTGACATCTGTGCCTTGTAAGTTTACTGTACTTCCTCCTTCCCTTTCATGTTTACTGAGAACCCAAATATACGTTTTACAGGGTATTGAGAACTCCAGGATAGAAAACCAAAGATCAACAAAACAGGATCTTCTCTTCACAAAGCTGTTAGTCTTAGAGTTTCACTGCGTTTTCTCTATCTTGGGTGTGTGGGTAGGGGTGAGGGGGATGAGGATTGGAGCTATGATTCTTATATTTTACATCAGAAGTAGGAGCCTTCTAACAGTCATATGCTTAGAGAGTTGAGAATTTGGCTCTTACATGTTTGTTTTTAAAATAGATTTTTTTTTGCCTGCTGACAAAGTAATATGTTTTCCAAGCAGAAAACTTGGAAAACACAGAAAAGCACAAAGGGAAACACCACCACCACCCGTATTCCACTATCCACATGTAAAGATAACATTATGGCTTACGTTCTTCCAGTTGTTTTTACACAAGTGCTGTCATTCTGTACGTAGTGTTTTGAGGCTGATACTTTCCCTTTAGCAACTGGGAGTTAAATTTTGCAGAGTTTTGAAAGGTAGAGTCTCTAGCATATAACTAGGCACACAGTGAACATTATCCAGGTGCTAGTCTTTATCAATTATATGATAGTCTTTATCAATTATATGAACATACCAAATTTTGCCTAATTGGTTCTTATTGTTATACATTTAGGTGGTTTACAACTTTCCATTCTGAGTAATCCTACAATGAAAAGTATGTGTGTGTGTGTGTGTGTGTGTGTGTGTGTGTGTGTTTGTGTAGAAATCTCCTTTTGTTTATTTTTATGTGCCCTCTATGTTCGTAGAAGAGATTCACCAAAGTTGAAGCGCTCGTCTTTTCTGATTCTTCTGCCCTGTGTTGCAGCTGGGACAACCTGATGTCTAAGCTATTAGGACAGCACCATGGTTTGAGTATCTCTCATCCCTTTTTTGCATCACATGTCAGATGCCCTAGGATTTCTTCTCCCTGTGGTCCCTGGGTGCTTCTCTCTTGACCAGGAAATAGCTGGCTTCAGGGAAGACAGGGCAGCAAGCACAGAACACCTGTTCCTATTGTTTTGCGCCAAGATGGTAGTATCCCTGGAGACAGGGACATTGTCATCAACCTCTTTGATAATAAGCACATACTGAATGCCTGCCCACCTGTGTCCTGCCCAGTGCCAGGTAAGGCAGAGATTTAAAAAATGGGCCTCTGTCTTCCAGCTACTTGCCTATTGATTGGATAATGGAATTGACACAGAAGAATTCACATACATTTATTGAGCATTTGCTATATGGTAGATACTTGTGCCAGGCTACTGTTGGGGAAACAAAAAAGGCTGAGATGCTGTTTTCCTTCTTAAAGGAAGCTGAATACATATAAATAAGAGCTATTTATAGGTAAAGTTAGCCACAAGGGTCAATAAGTGATAAATACCTAGTCATGCAGACAACAAGTATTAGAGATTTGGAGAAGAGGGTCATTCATTATGAGTCAGAGTAGTTAGATTTCAGAGAGAAGGTAGGACACTTGTTGGGGCCTGAGAAAGAGCTGGCATTTGGTGAGGTAGAGTTGAAAGGTTTTCTAGGTGAGAGGAGCAGCTTGCAAGAGATGGTGGCAATACTGATTGTGTTAAGGTGGAGAGCAGTTGCCAGGCAGTATAGGAGCAGGCTAGGGGTGGGGAATTGCAGAAAGGCAGGTGAGGGTCAAGGCTGCATATTAAGACACCTGAGCATGGTGGGCTCCAAATCACTATTTGGTACACAGTAGATGAAAACAGTTTGATAAAATTGTCTCTGATTAAAAGACAGGTAAGAAGGTCTTATTTCTCTCAGTGCCAGAGGGCCCTCAGGCTCAGTCCTTGGGTCTCCACTTTGTCTACACTAAAGCTCTGGGTGATCACATCTAGCCTTGCAGCTTTAAATTTCATGTGCATGCTGGTCATTGCCAGATTTTTTTTTTTTTAAGTCTCCAGCACATACTTTTCTGAACTCCAGACTCCTCTATCCATCTGCTTACTAGATATCTGTATATGGATGTTTAACAGGCATCTCAACATTAACGTGTTTAAATTATTTTTTTTTTAAGATTTTATTTATTCATTAGTTAGAGAGCGAGCACAGGCAGACAGAGAGGCAGGCAGAGGCAGAGGGAGAAGCAGGCTCCCTGCCGAGCAAGGAGCCCGATGTGGGACTCGATCCCAGGATGCTGGGATCATGACCTGAGCCGAAGGCAGCCGCTTAACCAACTGAGCCACCCAGGCATCCCAACCTTAACGTGTTTAAAACTGAGCTCATGTAACCTTCTCCACCTCAGTGAATGGCAGCTCTGTCCTTTGACTTATTCAGATCAGAATCCTCTTAGGCATTCTTGACCCACCTTTGCCCAATGCGGGGCTTGAACTCAGAACCCTGAGGTTAAGACTTAAGCTGAGATCAAGAGTAGGTTGCTTAACCAACTGAGCCACCCAGGCATGCCTAAGGATTTTATTTTTAAGTAATCTGTACACCCTACTTGGGGATCAAACTCAAAGCCCCAAGATCAAGTCACATTCTCAAATGACTGATCTAACCAGGTGCCCCCCTCACACTCATATTCTGACAGCACAGCCTGCAGTAGCACTCTCTTTAAAATATATCTAAAATCTGACCACTTCTCATTACTCCTCCGACCACCATGATCTCTCACCTGGATTACTGTAGCTGGCTCCTAACTGGCCTTCTTCATCCGTCTGCCTTTATCACCTACAGTCCTTTCTCAATATAGCAGCTAGAGTGATTCTTTATGTCTGTCTGTCCTCAGAAATATCTATTGACCTTCCTTCTCATATAAACTAAGAGTCAAAGTCCTTTCCAAGACCTACACATCCCTGGCTCACCATTACCTTTGCTGATTTATCTCCTACTGCTCTCCCTAAAGTTCTCTCTCCTTTAGCCACCTTGGCCTCCCTCATGTTCCCTGAACACATCAGCCCCATCACACCTTGGGACCTAAAATACTCTTCTCCTAGACAGGTTTGTGGGCAACTCCCTCACTTTTCTTAGGTCTTTAATCAGAAGTGAACTTGTCTTCTGATGGCCAAAGCTAGAATGATTTAAGCAAGGTAATGTAGTATGAGATTATAGCCCGAAGTATAAAATAAATATATATCAATCTGAACTGGTATAAATAAATGATTGAATGAATATATAAATGGGAGAAATAAAAGAAAATATCTCTTACAGAAGAATTTCAATAATATATATAGATGCTTTCACATCTAAGAGGAGGAGCTTAAATATTTTGAGTGTGGTCTGGACTTAGTGATTTACTTCTAAAGAACCATTTATGGAAAGAGAAAAATAGTAACATTATGGTAAAGAAATCCAGTAAGTATTACCTGTCATCAAGAAGGACCTCATGAGTGCTGTCATGTGGATATGAGGGACCCCCTGACAGGATGTGAGAACAAAGGCTCTTTGCCTCTGTGGTGTTCTTCCTTGCAACCAGTAAGCCCAGAGTAATCATGAGAAAAGTGTCAAACAGATTTTTTTTTTTAAAGATTTTATTTATTTATTTGTCAGAGAGAGTGAGCACAGGCAGACAGAGTGGCAGGCAGAGGCAGAGAGAGAAGCAGACTCCCTGCCGAGCAAGGAGCCTGATGTGGGACTCGATCCCAGGATGCTGGGATCATGACCTGAGCCGAAGGCAGCCACTTAACCAACTGAGCCACCCAGGCATCCCGTGTCAAACAGATTTAAATTTAGGAATAGTCTACATAATATCTGGTCAGTATTCCTCAAACTGCCATGGTAATGATAAGGAAAGACCAAGAAACTATCACGGGGATGTCTGGCTGGCTCAGTCAGTAGAGCATATGGACTCTTGATCTCAGGGTCATAAGTTCAAGCCCCCATTAGATGTGGAGCCTACTTAAAAGAAACAAAAAACCCCCTCATAGAGCAGAGAAGACATGACACCTAAATTCCTAAATTCTGATTTGTATACTAGAACTGGAAGAGGACATTAATGGAAAAACCAGTGAGACATGAAGAGTCTGGAGTTTAGTTACTATTAATGTAGCAATGTTGGTTTCTTAATATTGATAAATGTACCACAGTAGTGTAAGATGATAATATTAGAGGACACCTGGGTGGCTCAGTCGGTTAAGCTGTTGCCTTCGCCCCAGGTCATGATCCCAGGGTCCTGGGATCGAGTCCCACATTGGGCTCCTTCCTCATTAGGGAGCCTGCTTCTCTCTCCACCTCTGTCTGCCACTCTGCCTGCTTGTGTGCTCTCTCTCTCTATCTCTGCGACAAATAAATAAATAATCTTAAAAAAAGATGATAATATTAGGGGAACTGAAACTGGGTTAAAGTTATGCAGGAATTTTTGGAACTCTGTACTGTCATTAAAGTTTTCTGTAAATCTAAAATTATTCCAGAAAAAAGTGACCTTCTCAAACAAGGCCTTCCCTGGCCACCATCTGAAGAAAGTTTTTTTCCCTCCTTGACACTTCAAATCCCTTTCTCTGCATTGCTTTGCTTGTTAGTACTTATTGTCTCATAGCGTATATTTCAGTCATGTTATTTGTTTCCATGCTACAAGAAAGAATTGGGTTTTTGGTCTTAGTCTTGCTCACTTATGGCTCTTCAAGGCCCAGCCCTGTGCTTAGCTCATAGCAGCCATTCAATAAATACTTGTTCATGACTGAAAGAATGAATTCTTAGATCACCCTTTTGTTCTTAAGCAGCATGAGGATTTTGTGTTTGGGCCGGCTTTTCTCTGGTAATGGTAATACTAGTATTACCATTCCAGTGGGGGGAATAACACCTGTTTTTGGCTTTTCTTCTTTAGCTCACATAGTAATGAAAGTCATGTCAGAATATGCTTCTAGTGTATTCACCCACCAGCAGGCAGAAGAAGAAAATTTCATCATTTATTCTTTCTTGCAGACATTATTCCCCTCCTGAAGGTGAGGGCTGGTTTATGAGAGACACTCTTCTTCCCTTACCTGTTCTACTGTTGAAACCGACTGGCTGGTTTAGCATGACAGATGTGAAGTGTGAAATCGCTTCTTGGCCTTCTGGCTAAGGTTAAGTGAAATGTGTATGGATGTGAGGACAGTGAGCACGGGACTCTTGGATCTGGAAAAGTAAAGTTAGTCAAGGAAAATGCATTTAATCCTGAATATGTATTGAGCTTTTCTTTGCCCAGCCCTGAAACTTGAAGGATGAAGATAGTGGGGATATGGACTGGTTCAGCAAATCCTGGTCACTGGAACCTGACAGCCATGCTTGACTTCAAGGGGACTAAATCTAGAACAAACTAGAGAAAACCTACCTCACACAACCAGTAGTAAATGCATAGTTAGGTGTGGATTCACAAATGCCTTAGAAAAGTGTGTGGATGATAGCAGTGCTGTGGGCAGGGGATGTAAAAGAGAGTTTTGAGGACCTCCTTTGATGACGATGATGACGATGATGATGATGATGGAGAAAGAACAGTGTTTTTCACACTCAGTGCATGTGCCAGGAGGGTCCTGCAGGTTCCTCTGATACTTTGAGGGAGGTGACATTGGGTGGAGAATTATATTGTCAGGACCTTTTCAGGTGTAGGAAGTGGGGAAATGTTGGAAGAGAGAAGGGTCTGAATGATCTCTGAAGGATTGCACACAGTGTTGGCTCAATAGCATCAGTTTTCTCCTCTGTTGGGACCTGATTTATGTCATCATTTATTTTAAAGCCTCCATGGAACATACCTAGCAAAGAATGGAGTCACACTGATTTGATGCCTGAGCAAAGCCATCAGGAACAACAAAACTAGAAGATAAAAGATATTTCCCTTGTAACCAACACTCTCAATCTCCTGTTGTTTTCAGGTTCCCCTCGTCCTGAGCCCAAAGGTGGAGCATTTTTGCTTTGTTTTTGGTGCAGTGCCCATCACACTTGTGGTACTTTCTGAACAAAGGCCTGCTCCCTGCTGGGCACAAGAATTGAGCCTGTGCCTGGGGCAAGATTCCTTTCAGAAACAAATAAGCAGGGCATCTTGCAACCCCCTCCATTTTGCCCATCTTAAGGAAGAGGCCAAGCTTCCACTCCCTTTGCAAGTAGAGCAGAATGTACTTTCTTAAAACTATTCAAATATCACAGTTGGGTTCAATTATCTGCTGAAATAGATTTATATAAAAGGAAAACTTACAAAGGAGAAATTTGTACCAAATAACAGTCTACATTTTTGTTAAATTTTCTTTTTCTTTTTTAAGGCCATCCAGTTGAAAGTCTGAGTGTCCAGGAAAGAAGTGGGGGGAGGGGAAGAAAAAAGGAAGAAGAAAGGGAACAGAAAAAGAAACCAAAGTATTTAAAGATTTTTTTTTTTAAGATTTTATTTATTTATTTGTCAGCGCAGGAGCGAGCACAGGCAGACAGAGTGGCAGGCAGAGGCAGAGGGAGAAGCAGGCTCATTGCTGAGCAAGGAGCCCAATGTGGGACTCCATCCCAGGACGCTGGGATCATGACCTGAGCCGAAGGCAGCTGCTTAACCAACTGAGCCACCCAGACGTCCCAGTATTTAAAGATTTTTAAGTGTAAACTTGAGGTCATGGCTCCTCACCAGCCATACGGCCTGCCAGGGCCTTCCCCTCCATCACCTTCTGCCTTACCTTCCACTTCCACATCTGTGTTGGAGGGTCAGGCAAGGAAAGCTGGCCCCTAGAACCTTAGCTGTTCTAAGCTCCTAGCTCTGCCTGCCTGCTTCTCCAGCCAAACTTAGATGGCTTAAGGTCTCATCCGACCGACTTACTCATACCTCTAGGTCTTAATGTGAACCTTTCTCCCATCTACAGGGCCATATTACAAATTACAGCTGTGCAATAAATTACTACAAACTTGGTGGTATAGTGGCCTAGCTCACAGTGTAGGTAGATCAGAAATCTGGGCGGTGGTTCGCTGGGTGTCAGCACAGGGTCTCATAGGCCGATAGCAGTGTGTCCTGCAGGCTGTCTTACTTTGTGGTGGCTCTGGAGATCATCTGGCTTCCAAGATCATTCAGGATATTGCTGATGTATCTTTGGAAACCCTTCCTGGAAGTTATATTTCTGGGTTAAGGGGTAAGTGCAGTTGCAATTTTTACTAGACTTGGTCAAATGGCTTCCATAGAGGTTGTACCATTTGCATTTCCATGAACATTGTTTTTGTAACTGCCCCTTTCACTATAGTCTTACCTGGGGATAGGTGTTGGCCTTTCTCATAGGTGAGAAATGGTTTTATTCCTATGATGTAGAAGGCCTTCTGTGGTTTTGTTTGACTTTTCTCGTATTCTGAGCAAAGTTGAACATCTTTTTTAGTTAGGTGGCATTGTATTTGTTTTTCTGTGAACTGCCTTTTTTCCTATAGGGTTATGGGTCTTCTGTATATTTATTTTTTTTTTTTTAAAGATTTTATTTATTTATTTGTCAGAGAGAGAGGGAGAGAGAGCGAAAGAGCACAGGCAGACAGAGTGGCAGGCAGAGGCAGAGGGAGAAGCAGGCTCTCTGCCAAGCAAGGAGCCCGACGTGGGACTCGATCCCAGGACGCTGGGATCATGACCTGAGCTGAAGGCAGCCGCTTAACCAACTGAGCCTCCCAGGTGTCCTGGGTCTTCAGTATTTTTAAAAGTGCTTTATGGGAGGCGCCTGGGTGGCTCAGTGGGTGGCTCAGGTCATGATCCCAGGGGCCTGGGATCAAACACCGCATTAGGCTCTCTGCCTACTTGTGATCTCTGTCTGTCAAATTAAAAAAATAAAGTGCTTTATGGATTAGTAATATTAACACTTTGTCTACATTAAGTTGCAGATTTTCTTCCCAGTTTGTCATTTGTCTTTTACTTATGATATTTTCCATGGATCTAAAATTTTTATGAAGTTATTTTTGTATCATCAAATTTATTAATATTTTTGTTATTGCCTCTGCATTTTGGATCATAAATAGGAAACTTATTCTCTATTCCGAGGTTATAGAGGAATTCACCTATGTTTTCCTCTGGTCTTACATAGTTTCATTTTTTACATTTAAATGTAATTTGTTTGGAATTTATCCTGATATATAGGCATAAGGATGGAGTTAATTTTATCTTTTTCCATATGTCTGTTAAATTATCCCAAAGATGCTTATTAAAAAAGTCTTCCTTTCCCCACAGATTTGAGATGCTATCCTTATTATATATTAGATTTTCATATGCAGTGGGTCTATTTTTTAATTTCTTCACTGTTTCATTGCTAATTCTTTCTATCCATGTGCCAGTTACCAGACCTTTTTAATTATATAGACTTTGCAATATATTTTGTTTTATTACCTAGTAGATCCTTCTAGTTTATTTCTATGCATTCCTGTGTGTGTGTGTGTGTGAGAAAGAGAGAGAGAAAGAGAGAGAGATGTCCCAGAAGAGAGATAAGCACTCATTCCTGGAAAATTTTAACTCTTCAAGGTAGGTAGAAGAAGATAAGCTGGCAAAGAAACCTGGGTAAGGGAGACTTTAGAGGTAGGAGGTAATTGGAAGTTTGCAGTCTCACATCAGGACGCAGAGTACTTTTGGATGGAGATACTGATCTCTGGCCACAGAATCTCAAGATGTGAGGAGTAAGAAGCATCAGTAGTTATCACTGGATAGGAGTAGAGTGGAGTGAGCTATGGAATGAGGGGGAGGTGAGGAGGTACATTCAAGTGTAGACAACCATTGTGAAGTTTCTCAGTATAAGAGAAAAGAAAGGAAATAAAGGTAGTACCTAGAAAGTGTAGGGGAGTTTTCTTTGTCTGTTTAAAATTCACGTAATATAAAGTTAACCATTTTATTTATTTATTTTTTAAAGATTTTATTTATCGGGGCACCTGGGTGGCTCAGTGGATTAAGCCTCTGCCTTCAGCTCAGGTCATGATCTCAGGATCCTGGGATCAAGCCCCGAAGGGGGCTCATCCCATCCGCCCCTGTAGTGGGCTCTCTGCTCAGCAGGGAGTCTGCTTCCTCCTCCCCCTCTGCCTGCCTCTCTGCCTACTTGTGATCTCTGTCAAATAAATAAATAAATAAAATCTTTAAAAAAAAAGATTTTATATATTTGTCAGAGAGAGAGAGTGCAAGAATAAGCAGGGGGGAGTGACAGGCAGAGGGAGAAGCAGGCTTCCCACTGAGTAAGGAGCCCAGTGTGGGACTTGATGCCAGGACCTTGGACTCATGACCTGAGCTAAAGGTTGACGTTTAACTGACTGAGCTACCCGAATGTCCCTCATGTTAACCATTTTAAAGTGAGCACTTTGGTGGCGTTCAGTATATGTAAAATAATCACATCTACCTGGTTCTAAAGTGTTATCACCCCAAAGGGAGACCCCTTGCCCATTAAGAAGTTACTCTCCATTGTCCCCTTTCCCTAGCCCTTGACAGCCACCAGTCTCCTTTCTGTCTTTATGAATTTACTTCTTCTGGGTATTTCTTACAAGTAGAGTCATATAATATGTGAGTTTTGTATCTGTTTTTCTTCCATGTAGCATAATGTTTCAAAGTCCTTCCAGTCTAAGAAACTAGCGACTATGTAAAAAATGCTGCTGGAAGAACTCTAGGACACAGAGACAGGTGGGTAGGAGGTCAGGTTCTTGAAAAGGTGAACTCCATTCATTTGGAAGTGGGAAGGTGGGGATATCCCATCTGATAGCTTTCATGTAGTCTATGATATAGAAGGCCAGACCTCCACCACGAGATGGGAGTCAGAAGTTCCAGGGAGTATAGATGATGTGAACCAGTGATTGAATAGAGGAGTAGATGCACTAACTAGAGAAATGCAGTTATGATTGGTGGGTGATACTAGATACTTTTTTTTTTTTTTAAGATTTTATTTTTATTTATTTAACACAGAGAGATCAAGATCACAAGTAGGCAGAGAGGCAGGCAGAGAGAGAGGAGGAAGCAGGCTCCCCGCTGAGCAGAGAGCCCTATGCGGGGGCTCGATCCCAGGACCCTGGGATCATGACCTGAGCCGAAGGCAGAGGCTTTAACCCACTGAGCCACCCAGGCGCCCCAGTACTAGATACTTTGAATCTGTTTATTTCAGTTCACACAAGGTCTTTTGTTGGGGGAGGGTCCTCAAAATGTTGCCTAGTCACAGGAGGAATATTTACGTGCTAAGGCAGTGTTCTAACTGTATCAGCACTCCGGGTCCAACCAGAAGTAGGACCCACAGGGTGTCCCACCTTCACAAGTTTAAAAAAGGTTTTGGTTGGGCTTTCCTGAAGCAGACATTGTGATGGAAGCTGAGGAACAGTATATTTATTCCAACACTAGTGCAAGGAAATGGGAGGAAGAAGTCAAACGATGCAAGCCCATGAAACCATGGCCATTCCAGCAGGGAGTTCTGGAGTGAATAGTCTTTTAGATGGCCCTCTATTAGGCAAAATTGGTGAGGTTTTTGTAACCATACTTGGCTCAGTCATCAGTTACAGTCTGCTTTAAAGCTCATGAGCTTGACCAAAGTAGCTCTTTGCATAGGAGACAGACCCTAAAGGAGCTGACTCTGTAGTTTTCCTTGGGACCAAAGCAAGTCTTTACGTAAAGAGTTGATTTGGGCATATCTGCCTCAGGATAGGGAGTCTTGCTGGGCTCCCAGCTAGAACACCTTAGAGCCGAGGCACGTGGGAAGTAAACTTTTTCAGAACAACTCTTCCAGTCATTGCCTCAGAAATTGTTCTTAAAAGCTGAGTGTGTGGACAGGAGTTTGGTGGGCTGGTGGAGTTGGCACCAGAAGTTACACTGCTTCTCAGGCAGAATGAGCTGAGCCCTCCCATTTGAGAACATAGGCATGTGTTCCCAGGGGGAGTGAAATCTTGCTTATGAGAAGGGCTTTATTCTCAGTCAATCAAGTGACCAGGAGTGGTATGGATTTTGAAAATGTCTTATATGTTTTTAACTTCACTATTCTTTGTCAGAGAAATGACAAAAAGGAAAGTGCACCTAGTCAGCAGTCAGCAAATATTTGCTAAACGAGTGAATGAAAGAACCATTGTGAGCAGAGCAGCAGCGGGAAGGAAGCAGAGGGTCAGATTTCCGTGTCATCTTTTCAGAGGAGACTGTGCTCCAGAGGTAGCAGCTTGGTGGGCTTAATAACAGCTCAACATGGGAAGCGAAGATGAAGGATGGAGCCTGGAGCAGAGGCACAGTGGTACAGGGTCTGGCTAGGGAGGTTCCTGAGTATGGTAGACATGGGTAGACTGCCTCAGCTGGCTTGTAGGAAGAAAGTGTGGGCACCTGGAAGTGGATGGATGGCTGGACACTTGCCACATGTAGCCTTGGGACATGGAGGGATGGTCTGGTAACCTTTTCCCTGGGGAGGCTTTTCCCCTCCCCATTGTTAGAGAACTTTGTGGCCCTCCCCTACTTCCAGCAGCTTCCTCCTCTAGCCTTTGAGCCCACCTGCTTTATCACTTTTTCCCCCCAGAACTTAATATGACTGCCCCCCACCCCAGTCCATCGATTGACCCCCAGCTCAGGCCTGTGGCCCATCAGCCCCATCTTGGTTCTCAGAGTCTCTCAGTGTGTTTATGGCCTCTCTCTTTATCACTCAGCATGGACCTCATGCCACCTGTCATTTCTAAGACACTATTGATTGCCATTCCTCTTGATTCCCTCACCTTCTAGTTGTATAGGGAAAGAGGTAGAACTGGGCAGGATGCTGGATTATGAATGAAGAAATGGCTATGGGGTGCCAGTTAGAGTCCTGGGGTTTGGGCTGCTGTTGTGGTCTGGTTACTAGCCCTAGGAGTGGAGCTGCATCTGGGCAAAGAAGGGAAGGAAAGAATCCAATAAATATAATAATTTATTATTATTATTATTATTATTATTATTATTTTATTTGTCAGATAGAGAGAGAGCGCAGGAGCCAGCACAGGCAGACAGAGTGGCAGGCAGAGGCAGAGGGAGAAGCAGGCTCCCTGCTGAGGAAGGGGCCCGATGCGGGACTCGATCCCAGGATGCTGGGATCATGACCTGAGCCAAAGGCAGCTGCTTAACCAACTGAGCCACCCAGGTGTCCCAATAATTTATTATTTTAATGACTCATTTATGTAGAAGTTAAATTTGGCAAATTGTTTCTACATCTTTTATTTCACTGGAGTCCATTCTTCTGTCTTCTTTTTCTCCCTCCTATTTTTCAGATGTAGCCATTTTTCAGAGCTGTCATAAATACTTCTGGCTTTAGCCCTCATTGCTATGCAGATGACTCCCAAGCCTGTGTTTCTAGCCTCAACCTCACCCTCTGAACCCCCATCTCATATTTTCAGGTGACTGATATATATCCACTTGTCTCACTGGTGTACACACACTTTTAAACTAAACTTTTGATAATTTCCTTCCAAATTCCACCTTCCTACTTAATCATGACACCGTTACCTTTCCAGTTACCTTACCTTTCAACTTTGCAATCTCCCTCCCTCCCCAGCCCCCACTAGTTTAGTCTTAACAGTTGTCTTGCTCTGCCTGGGCCCATCAATTTGTTTCCATTCCTAGTGCTCTCTCTTGTTCCTGCCACATGACTTTTTACTAAGCTATGGCTCCTTGCCCAGTCTTCCCAGCCACAGGTGTGTTTGCCTCCAGGTGCATCCTGTACACATCAGCCACTGTACTTGTGACATGATTTTTTCCCCCAAAGAAATGATTCCCCTATTGCTTGGAGAGCCAAGGTCCAACTTCTCAACATGGATTATGAGGTTCCACAACCTCTTTCTTTCCTTCTTATCTCCTACAACGACCCTTCTCACACTCACCTCGTTTTCTTTTCCCTTTTTTTAAAAAAAAGATTTATTTATTTATTTGACAGAGAGAGAGCACAAGTAGGCAGAGAGGCAGGCAGAGAGAGGGGGCAGGAAGAAGGCTCCCTGCTAAGCAGAGAGCCCGATGTGGGGCTCGATCCAAGGACCCTGGGATTATGACCTGAGCCAAAGGGAGGAGCTTAACCCACTGAGCCACCCAGGTACCCTCTCACCTCATTTGCTAGCCATTGAACTGCTCCCATTTCTCTGACTGTCCTGAACTTGACTTCTTCCTTGCCTTTGTTCAAGTTATTTTTTTGTTCTAAAGTTTCTTTTGCATTTCTCTCTTTCTCAGTTCCCTTGACCTGTAGCCTACATAATTTCTACCTGTTAAATCATACTGATTTATGTCCATTATAATGGAATACTGTGACACCATTGAGAAATGAGGTAAGGTAGATGCACATGCGCTGACATGGAATAATTCTGAAAGTGCACTGCTAGATGAGAGAAAACATCTCATATGACAATACATATGGTGTCATTCCATTCCTGAAAAAGTTATTAGTAATAAATGTATACAAATGTGTATATAGAAAATTAAAAAAATTGTGCCCTGTTAATAATTATTATTTTGGGGAGTGCTTCTGGGTGGCTCAGTCGATTAAGTGGCCCACTCTTGGTTTCGGCTCAGGTCATGATCTAAGGGTTCTGAGATTGAGCCCTGTGTTTGTCTCCTTCCTCACTCAGCACAGAATCTGTCCTCTCTCTCCCTCTGTCCTCTCCTTTTGCATGTGTGTACTCTCTCTCTCTCAAATAAAATCTTTTAAAAAAGTAATTTTTTAAAGAGAGTGTAAGTGGGGTGGGTATGTGGGGGTACGAGTAGAGGGTGAAGGAGTAGAAGGGGGAAAGAATCCTAGGCTGACTCCTCACTGAGCCCTGAGCCTGTCACAGGGTCTGATCTCACTATCCCGAGCCAAAAACCAAGAGTTGGTTGTATAACCGACTGGGCCACCTAGGCACCCCAGTAATTATTCTTTTTTTCCTTTTTTTTTTTTTTAAAGATTTTATTTATTTATTTGACAGACAGAGATCACACAAGCAGGCAGAGAGGCAGGCAGAGAGGGGAGGGGAGAAGCAGGCTCCCCGCCGAGCAGAGCGCCCGATGCGGGACTCGATCCCAGGACCCTGGGACCATGACCTGAGCCGAAGGCAGCAGCTTAACCTACTGAGCCACCCAGGCGTCCCCCCAGTAATTATTCTTGAAGAAAAACGATGGTTATAGGGATTATAGCATGGTTACATATTCCTATAATGTTTAATTTTTTCAAGTATATGATTGTATATTTCTGTAGTAATCAAAAAATGTAAAGGAAAGAAAAAGTGGGGAAAAATGTTGTCCTTCCTCCCCCTACGTTAGGGTTCTTCAGAATTTTCTCCTCTCTAGTTGCTCCCAGTAGTCTTACTTATATTCCTACTGCCTACCACACCCTCTTGCTTGACGCTCACATAAAGCCTTCTATTATAGTAATATATGGATTTGCTTTATACCCCCTTCTTGTTCCTGAGCTAAAACCAGTTGGTATCATTTGCATCCTCGAATCCCTGTAGGGCCTGGCCTGGTGCCTATGCTTGGTGGTGCTCCAACAGTGTTTACTGAGCTGGGATGCCGTGCCCCAGGCATTTCTGGGTATCCCAGGACCTTAGTGCTGCTTTGGTTTGGGAGAAACTGAAGCCCTCTTTTTACCACAGCAAGAGCTATATGTCTGATGAGGCTGATTGATTGGCTTTTAATTCATTACCAGCTTCCTGAGTAGGGTCCTAATGATGATGATTGATAAAGGTGAGATTGGAGATCTGATTTGTGGGTTGTTTTTTTTTTATGATTTTATTTATTTATTTGACAGAGATCACAAGTAGGCAGAGAGGCAGGCAGAGAAAGAGGAGGAAGCAGGCTGTCCGCAGAGCAGAGAGCCCAATGCGGAGCTCGATTCCAGGACCCTGGGATCATGACCCGAGCTGAAGGCAGCGGCTTTAACCCACTGAGCCACCCAGGCACCCCTGATCTGTGTTTTTACTGAACCTTAGAGGAATCTATTCCCACATGGCAACATAGGCCCTTACCTAGCATTAGATAAATTCAAATCAGCAATCCATCAAGACATAAAGTAATTGAAGTGTGCCTGCCAAGAGTGGCAGGAAGAAATAATGGAAGAGTTTTTGGCTGAAGGGGCTGAGCTGTCCAGCCCTTAGGGAATCCATTATTCTACCAGCCCACCAAGCCCTCTGTTGAGCCTTACCAATGTCTGCTTTGTTCTCAGGCCCCAGATCAGCACAGATTCTGGTCTTTGTATTAAGGTTGGCTTGTAGCGCATAGTGAGAGACTTTTCTCTTTGACCCCACTCTGTTTTCTTGGGAGTAGATAGCAGAGGTGTTGGCAGTTGAGATTCAGTTGTTCCTGAAGTGCTGTCAGGCTCAGGACATCCTCAGACTGGGAGAGGCAGTGTCTGGTGGTGGAACAAGAACTGCTTTTGAAGTTAGGCGGACCTGGGTGGGAGACCTCGTTCTCTTACTAGCTTGAAGGCTATTCTAAGCAGGAACTTCTGTGGGTGGCAGGATCCTAAGTGGCTGGTAATTTGGGGAAACATTTGTTTAGTTGGACTGCTGTAGAACCAAAGTATTCTCATGGTAAGATGGGACACCTATCTCACAGGATTGTTGTGAATATGAAATAAGGTTTGTTAATAGCTACTCTAGTGCCTAGCACCAAGAGGTGATTGTTAACTGCTGGTTTTCTCTTTTCTGTCCCCTTCCCTCTTATACTCTTTAAGGTTAGAAATCATAAGAGCTACTGTGTACATACTAGGCTGCAATGACAATGGCTTGAGCTGATGTCATTTTTTAGCAGGTGTGGCCTCTCTCCCCATCTGTTGTTGTCTTCTGTGGTCCTCATAGCTATCTACATGGTCTCTGAAGGCTCTCTTAACAGCAGTGGCTCATGGCACAGCAGTGTCGTACAGTGGAGAGAACCAAGGACTGGGACAAGTTACATGAGCTCTTTGCCATCTGTCTTCCTATCTATAAAAAAGTAATATTTTCCCTGTGTAGAATTTATATTGTAGCCCAAATCTACTTGTATTTGAGAGGACATTCCCTTACCCCCACTGTTTTCATGAAGGATGCTGTGTCCTGTTGTATGCCTCCCTTCCCACTGCCCTGCCCAGATGCACTTAGCTTCTCCTGAATGCCTGTCTTCAGATAGGAACTTACCCAGTGAACTGTTATTGACACCATATTGTGATAACAGTGGTTAATGCTGTGCTCATGGTGTGGTAGTGCACTTTTTTATTAGGCTGCCTGCTAATTAAAAGAACTTTAAGTAGCTGTTAGTAAAAGAATATATACAGAAGACTGTTTAAATATAAATTAAAAATAATTTAAACTCTGTGGTTGTGAGGCTGGAGAAAACAAGTATAGTAATCACTTAAATAATTACAGGATCTAAACATTAAATATAGTTCTGAATGTCCTGGCAGCCAAGAGAAAAAGGTAAATATGATGAGATACATAATTATCATCTAATAAAATTGCCAGTATTTATATTGTTTTTCTGCTGAGAAACAAGCTTTTACTTGGTACTAGTAAGAACTGATCTTAAAGAATCTTTTTTTTTTTAAATTCATTTTTCTTTTCAAGTTTTTATTTAAAATTCTAGTTAGGTAACATTGTTAACATTGTTAACAAGTGCAATATTGGTTTCATGAGTAGAATTCAGTTATTCCTCACTTACATACAATACTCGGTGCTCAGGGCGCCTGGGTGGCTCAGTGGGTTAAAGCCTCTGCCTTCGGCTCAGGTTATGATCCCAGGGTCCTGGGATTGAGCTCCACATTGGGCTCTCTGCTCAGCAGGGAGCCTGCTTTCTCCTCTCTCTCTGCCTGCCTCTTTGCCTACTTGTGATCTCTCTCTGTCAAATAAATAAATAAAATCTTTAAAAAAAAATACTCAGTGCTCGTCATAGCAAGTGCCCTCCTTAATTCCCATCCCCCATTTAGCCAACCCCCATCACCCCCATCATTCCTCAGTTTGTTCTCTGTAATTAAGAGTCTTTTATGGTTTGTTTCCCTCTCTCTCCCCCCCCCATATGTTCATCTGTTTTGTTTCTTAAATTCCACATGTGTGAAAGCATAGGGTATTTGTCTTTCTCTGACTTAGTTTGCTTAGCATAATTTACTCTAGTTCCATTCATGTTGTCGCAAATGACAAGATTTCATTCTTTTTGATGGCCGAGTAGTACTCGTGTGTGTGTGTGTGTGTTTGTGTGTATTCACCACATCTCCTTTATCCATTCATCAGTTGATAGACATTTGGTCTCTTTCCATAGTTTGGCTATTGTTGATAATGCTGCTGTAAACATCAGGGTGCATGTATGCCTTTAAACCAGTATTTTTGTGTCCTTTAGGTAAATACCTAGTAGTACAGTTGCTGGATCGTAGGGTACTTCTATTGTTAACTTTTTGAGGAAGCTCTGTACTGCTTTCCTGACTGGCTGCACCATTTTGCATTCCCATCAGCAATGTAAAAATATTCCCCTTTCTCCACATCCTCGCCAACACTTGTTTTCTGAGTTGTTCATCTTAGCCATTCTGACAGGTGTGTGGTGGTATCGCCATGGTTTTGATTTGTGTTTCTCTGATGATTGATTTGAGCATCTTTTCACATGTCTGTTAGCCATTTCTGTGTCTTCTTTGGAGAAATGTCTGTTCATGTCTTATGCCTATTTTTTAACTGGATTTTTTTGGGGGGTATTGAGTTTGATAAATTATTTATAGATTTTGGGATACTAACCCTTTATCAGGTAAGTCATTTGCAAATATCTTCTCCCATTCTGTAGGTTTTTTTAAGTTTTTTAAAAATTTATTTGTCAGAGGGAGAGTACAAGCAGGGGAGTGGCAGGCAGAGGGAGAAGGAGAAGCAGGCTTCTCATCGAGCAAGGAGTGGATGTGGGACTCCATCCCAGGACTCCGGGATCATGACCTGAGGCAAAGGCAGATGCTTAACTATCTGAGCCACTCAGGCATCCCCCACAGGTTGCCTTGTAGTTTCATTGACTGTATCCTTTACTGTGTAGAAGCTTTTTATCTTGCCGAAGTCCCAGTAGCTCATTTTTGCTTTTGTTTCCCTTGCCTGTGGTGACATGTCTAGTAAGAAGTTGCTGCAACTAAAGTCAAACAGGTTGCTGCTGCCTGTGTTCTCTAGGATTTTGATGGTTTCCTGTCTCACATTTAGGTGTCTCATCCATTTTGAGTTTATTTTTGTGTCTGGTGCAAGAAACTGTTCTACCTTCATTCTTCTAGATGTTGCTGTCCTGTTTTCCCCATACCATTTGTTGAAGAGACTGTCTTTTTTTTTTCCATTGGATATTCTTTCTTGCTTTGTTGAAGATTAGTGGACCATAGAGTTGAGGGTCCATTTCTGGGTTCTCTGTTCTGTTCTATAGATCTGTGTGTCTGTTTTTGTGCCATACTGCCTTGATGACCATAGCTTTGTAATACAGATTAAAGTCCGGAGTTGTGATGCCTCCAGTTTTGTTTTTCTTTTTCAGGATTGCTTTGGCTATTTGGGGTCTTTTCTGGTTCCATTTGGGGTCTTCTCTGTTTATTCTAGCTCTGTGGAAAGTGCTGCTGGAATTTTGAAAGGGATTGCATTAAATGTGTAGTTTCCTTTGGGTAGTACAGACATTTTAACAATATTTGTTCTTCTAGTCCATGAGCATTAGACCGCTTTTCCATTTCTTAATGTCCTCCTCAGTTTCTTTTATTAGTATTCTATAGTTTTCAGTACAAATCTTTTACTTATTTGATTAGGTTTATTCCTAGGTACCTTGTTGTTTGTATGTATTAAAAGCATTTTTTATAATAGATATTATACCATGTACTGGACAGGGTCTTTAATGAAATTTCTCCAAAAAAAGCAGAAATATTCCCCCCCCCACCCAGTCTGCTCCTTCTAGAGAAAATTTGAGGGCTTATAAGAAGTCAGGGTTCAATGAATTTATAATGTAGGGGACAAATCCAGTGAACATTGTTTTGTTTTAACTAGGATACAATATGGAATCCCCTTAGCAGAATGGACAAGGAGCCTGTCCTTTAGATTATCTTCCTCACATATGTGCTCTGTTAAGCTGGTTTTCAGCAGGGACTTGAATGGTAGTCAGATGAAGATTAAAACTCTGGTCAACACTTGGCACAATGTTTCATCTTTAAGATATCTTTAGCCCATAACTCTTTATCAGGAATGATCTGTATGTGTTGATATTGTATGCATTTTGGTAATATGAAAAATGAATGGATACATATCAACTATTAAACAAACAAAAACCATGACATGTTTAACTTTTCATTAGTGTGTCCAGTGGATGGTAAAATCTGCATTTTGTGTTTATGTATAGCTTTATTTGAAGAAAAATACATCATACACAGTCTATTGCCAAGTGCAATAACATACATGAACTCCCTCTCCCCAAATCCCACACTGAAGATGGTAGCCTTTAGTTACATAAATTCTTTTGTCAGAGATCAGAAGTATAAATACAGGTCTAGGAGACTTACTGAGAGATGTTTTTTGTGGTTATGTTAGAGAACGTGGAAATCCAAGGTTTTCCTGTCTGTTTCCTTTGGTTTTTCTCTTCTTGGGACTTTGAGTGTTGGTTTGGGGAAGAAGAATGTCATTGGAAAATGTAGATGTAGCCGTTGCTCATTTGCTAATGGAGAAGATTCCTTAAGAATTGGGAAAGGGGGGAAAACTGGAAAGCTGTATATGGATGAAGTTATTATAAAGTGATTTTCTTACTTTGTGGAACCTTTTGATTGTAATTAGTCTCAGAAGACGCTATCACTAGAGTTTAATTTTCTAATTAGTTCTTTTTGCCACCTCCTGAACTAAAGAAATCCAGGCCAGTTATTATCCCTTTGGCGCTCATTAGTAGGTTGTTTTCTATTCCCTTCCCCTCCATCTCTGAAAGGGTTCTCTGTATTGTTTGGGAGGGCAGGGTATTCTCTACTTGTTTATATCCATTATTTATGTTTGTAGTCAATTATACTCAGACTTCCTTTCAATTATGGAGATGGCTTTTGAGCATTTTTGTTTCAAGGAATAGGTATCTGTTACAACAGTTAGCTCTGGAGAGAGGGAACCCATAATTCTTGTCCTCAGAAGCCATGTGGTACTGATGGATCCCTGGCCTCCTATCTGACTCCTCTGGAGAGTCACTGCTCTTATTTACTCCTTAGCTCAGGGTCTCCTGAATTGGAACTGGCAGAAGGAAGGTACTCAGTGTTGTAAACCAGATTTGAGTCCCGGAGAGGTACCTGTGCTACAGAGATTCCAGGATTCCAGCTTAAGTGTGTGCTGGTTGTCATGCCCTTCAAAGCCCTTTTCTATCTAGTATTTGACTAGGCCCTCAAAATACTCCAGGGATATGCCATATATGAAATAAAGATCTACCTCTGCAATGTTTAACATGGTAGTCACTAGCCAGTTGTGACAAACTAAATTAAAACTAGTTAAATAAAATGTAATATTTAGTTCCTCAGTTTTATTAGTCACTTTTCCATTGCTCAATATCTGTGTGTGACTGGGGTCTGTTGTAATGGACAGCATGGATTTATAACACTTATATTGTCACAGAAAGTTCTGTTGCACAGCCCTCGTCTACAAAGTGAATGGCTGATGCTAGTCTCCCTTACTTGACTGCTGATGTGGAAACACAACCTCCTCTCCTACACTGTACCTTTTTTTTTTTTTTTTTTAAGATTTTATTTTTGAGTCATCTCTATACTCACAACCGTGAGATCAGGAGTTGCATGCTTTACCGACTGAGCCAGCCAGACACTCCTCCTACACCAAATCTTAAATAGCTGCTTAATGATTATTATTATTTTGCTGCTTTGTTAATATAACTCATCAAATGAAAATGGCTAGATACTGCTACCTAAAGCCATTGGCAGCAATGCTTGGTTCTCAACCTCTCGTTGCCTGGCATTTTATATGTGTGTCATGTGGCAGGGGTTTTCCATCTGCTGGGGAGGATGAGTTCACATGCAGGTTGTGAAACTAAGCTTCTCAGTAGAGAAGCCACACCTTATCATGCGAGTGGCCTCTGCAGGTTGATTCTTTTTTTTTTTTAAGATTATTTATTTATTTATTTATTTATTTGACACAGAGAGAGAGAGAGAGAGATCACAAGTAGGCAGAGAGACAGGCAGAGAGAGGGGGAAGCAGGCTCCCCGCTGAGCAGAGAGCCCAATGTGGACCTCCATCCCAGGACCCTGGGATCATGACCTGAGCCGAAGGCAGAGGCTTTAACTCACTGAGCCACCCAGGTGCCCCTGCAGGTTGATTCTTGACTTGTCTTGCTGCTCTCTCTCTCTTTTTTTTTTTTTTAAGTAGGGAGGCCTGGAGAAAGTAGATCTGGTGAAATCTGGAGACTCAGGTGGGAAGATGCTTGGCTTTTAGGACCTGTAATGTGAAAATCAGGTCCAAAGGTTGTGGAAGAATTTAGACGGTTGTAGAAATAAAGATTTCTTTGTTCTCTAGAGACCATACTGAGAGATTAGGAAGCTTTTTTTTTTTTCAATTACAATGTTGTCCCCTGTAATTAATTCTTTGTAATTTTTTTTTTTTCAGGCAGGATGGGGTTAGCTAGATACTAGAGCTATAAGAGTGTATAGTAACCAAAATGATTTGTAGTGTACCCAGAAATGTGAATGTGAGATTTTACATGGAAAAATAGAGCCATATTGCCCAAGTGACCCTGGAAGGACATATTTGCTACACTGAGAGTGCCTGGACCCATGTGAAATCTTCCCAAATGCCAGATCTAGATATGTGCTTCCTTGTTCAGTGCTTTAGTTTGTCTGCAGTGTGTTAGAGGGAATGAGGACAATGGAAAGCACATTCATATACATGCCTCCTCCTACCCTGCCATCCCCTCATCCTAAAGTGCATTGAAACATGTGATTCAGCCTAAAATAAGCTGAAGATATGATCTCAAGAAATGACAATCTGACAACGGGATTTGATTAGTAGGATTTGGGAGTGACTGTTGGCATTGCATTGCCTCCCTCTTAGCTCTCCAGTCCCAGTATATCAACAATAGTTTGGGTACCTCTTGTGTAGAACTGTTTCCACTGCTGTGCCCTTTCAGGCCAAGTGCAGGTTTTTCGGAGAGGAGGCATTGGAGAAAGTTCCTTATGGAAACTGTGGCAAAGCCTCGGTTACTGGGCTCAGGAGATATAATGATAGCTGTTAGGAAAAGCCAAGGGAGATGAAACAGCAAATTCCCAGAGAGAATTAAAAAGATTGTTAGATTGGAATCACAATTTTAGACAAGAATACTTTGGGGAAGATGGACTTTCATTGTAGTTTGGGACCCTGGCCTCCTTTTCCTGGATTAGGACCTATTAAAATTTCAGTTATGGAAGCTGATGAGAGATCAGAGAAACACCAGTCCCTCTTGATGGATGGTACTTCAGGTGATTGTTTTTGTTTTTGTATTCCCCCTAAACCTTGGCATCTCTCTGTACGTCAAAGAAGGCTCCCTCCATTCCACCGAGCCTGCAGTCAGCTGCTTTTCTTTTTGGAGACATGCTACTGTGCTGGGAGTTCTACAGAAATTCAAGTTTAAAAATTACTGTCCCTGGCCACCGTGAGCTTGTAATTGAGAGTCATGGAGAATATTTAACTGATGCCTATGACCAGATAATTAAACTATCTAAAATTGTGAAATAATGAAGAAGTCTTGAGTATTGGATAATAGAAAATTGAGGGGAAGTTGAGATATATGTCACTTGTATACTTTTTGTAGCTTTGAAGTAATTTATTTATTTTGGAAACGAAGAAGGACTTTACTTTTTCTTCATAAAGGTATCGTGTATTTAGCAACATGAATTCCTGAAAAACTTGTTTTTGGATTGTGGAAAAGAGGATGGTTGGAGAATCAGAATTAGACCTGAGAAGGGAATAGCTTTTTGATCTCTTTCTGGAGGCTCTTTTTTTTGCTCATTTTGGGTCACAATGGTCTTTGAATAAGAGTGACCATTAACTATACCAATTGAAGGGAAATTGGTTTCTTAGTCACTGTGCTGGTAAAAAAAGGGGGATGGTTGTAATTCTGACCTTTTTGACATCATGTCCTCAGTTTTTCAAATGTCCACCCACCTGTCACAAGCCCTAGGAATAATCATTTATTCTTTTAAATGGAGACACTCTGAGCCCAGAGATTGATCGCAGGATGGGACAATGTGCAAATAACTCTATCAATACCAAGCTTTTGCTGTTCCCAAGATCTATATATTCAGCCATTTTAGTGGCTTTCCATGTAATGCATTTGACTTTTAGTTTCTGTTGCTAAAGTAATGGTAACATATTCCATTTTCCATTTGTTTATTTATGGTCTTGTTTTCTACCCTTACAAAACTTGATATAGGTACAAAGCCTCAGAAATGTACACATACCAGAGTAATAGATAACTCTGATTTGGTTACAAGGCAATAATTTAAGTTGACAGGTTTAGCTGATAACATAAAACACAAGAGAGAAATAGGATCAGTTTATAAATGTCAGTAGAACCCCTGAGAGTGAGTTGCTGCCTTGGAGTTTACTCTGGTACTGTTGTTTTGTCTAATATATTATAAAGCGAAATAAACTGGTGTCTGTGAAAATCTGGCTGACCAAGATTAAAAGAATAGTGTTGTAAATTAGCTGCTTCCTTTATGTCACTTTTAAGCAACTTTCAGAAAGGACTAAATGACAAGACATGAGGGTCCTTGCAAAGACCTAGGGTCGAGCTTCTCTGGAATGCCAAGAGGCCAAGAGCATTGGATGAGCCTGCCTGTGACTAGTCCTACTGGGAATCACAACTTGCCAGTTCTCCGTGCCCCACTATGCCTCTTTCATGGGAAAATGACATCTTAGAATAGAGGAGACTGTGAAGTCCCACGCATCTAAAAACTAGACCTTGTTGAAAGTCATTATAGATTCTGTCACTGTGACAGCCATAGCCATCCAAAATGATGATATGAAATATTTTAGTAATTTGTAAAAACAAAAGTCAATACAGCATAATGAGGTGATGACACACAAGATCACCATCTCCCTCACGGAAAATAAATATTCCTGCTTTACCTTGACATTTATTCCCCATAAATGCACTAGCGTTTATGTGGCGTTATCTTATGGTTGTGTTTTATTCCCTGTAATGTGCTCTTTTATTGATGTCTGCAGAGCCAGGGAAGGTGGTGGGGATTGCTTAGGGCATCTAGGAGTAGTTGGTTTTTAGGGAACTAGTTTCAGTTTTGTGTAGTTAGTAGAACTGGACATTAAAAACCAAGCACATGCCTCTGTGGCTTCCACACACTCAGAAGAGTCCTTGGAGTATTGCTTTTACTCTGTAGAGCAGCTTAGTCTCATGTTCTTGTATTGAGATATCTCCTGCTGCAAAGGAAAACAAAAGTTTAAGGCATAGAAATTTTTAAAAAGTCCTGTTTCTATCGATCTGCCTCAAGGCAGAGCTGCCCTGAATCCTGTCTAGAAACCACTTTGAGAGGTTTCTGTGGATGTAGCTCACAAACTCTGGTTGTTGATTTGTGCTCTTCAGTCATTATGGGCATTTAACATTGTCTTAGTCTGTTTGGACTTTTATAACAAAATACCACTGGGTGGCTTATGAACAACAGAAATTTATTTCTCAAAAAAAAAAGGGAATTTATTTCTCACAGTTTTGGAGGCTGAGAAGTCCAAGTTCAAGGCACCAACAGATTCAGTGTCTGGTGAGAGCTGGCTTCCAGTTCATAGATCACTGTCTTCTTGCTGTGGCCTCACTTGGTGGACAAGGCAAAGGAGCTCTCTGAGGTTTCTTTTACACAGGGCCTATTCCCATTCAGGAAGGCCCCACGCTCACCATGACCTCTTGACCTCCCAAAGGCCCTGCCTCCAAATACCATCATGTTGGGGATTAGGTTTCAACATATGAATTGGAGGATGGGGGGCCATGGGACACTAACATTCTATCCTTAGCAAGCATTAAATATAACCCAGAGATGCTTAGCTCTAAAGGCAAGAGGGGATGAAGGGAAATGAGTCCTGTTTTAAAAACTCTTTAATCCTCTCTACTCTTAACTCACCCACCACTGCCAGTACAAGTATAAATCCTCCTGAAGTGCCCATCCTCTCCCACTCTTCCGTTTCCCCTCTTCAACCTAGAGAACAGATTGGCTGGTTGACTAAGGACTCTGTTAAAGATCATTTGAGGATAAAGACACTGAGGTCGAACCCAGCATCTTAATTTGTGTTTAAACAAGGCTGTTCCTGTTCCCAGCCCTGTGGACCACCTTCTTGTGAAGCCATAACCTTATCAAAACACCTATTAGGTACTTCATTGCAAATACGCAATTTACATTTGATTTGGATTATGTCTACTTAGCAGAATGTGTTAGAATGTGTGAGTACTGTATGTTGATTATGACGATAGGGTATTCTACATCATTCTCATTTTAGAAAGTGTGTGTGTTGTAGGTATATAATTTATAGATAGATCCCAATTATAACTGTATACTTAAAGGGATCCCAGATGAACTCATCCTATAGGAAAGACATGAAGTGGTTGGTCGGTTTGTTCTTTCCAGCTCCCCTCATTTTTCCTTTTTATTTTTTATTTTTTTTTAAGGATTTTATTTATTTATCTGACAGACAGAGATCACAAGTAGGCAGAGAGGCAGAGAGAGAGAGGAGGAAGCAGGCTGTCCGCAGAGCAGAGAGCCCGATGTGGGGCTCGATCCCACGACCCTGGGAACATGACCCCGGCCGAAGGCAGCGGCTTTAATCCGCTGAGCCACCCAGGCACCCCCATTTTTCCTTTTTAAAATACACCTTTGGGGTGCCTGGGTGGCTCAGTGGGTTAAAGCCTCTGCCTGCAGCTCAGGTCATGATCCCAGGGCCCTGGGATCGAGCCCCCCATCGGGCTCTCTGCTTGTCAGGGAGCCTGCTTCCCCCTTTCTCTCTCTGCCTGCTTCTCTGCCTACTTGTGATCTCTGTCTGTCAAATAAATACATAAAATCTTTAAAAAAATTAAAAAAAATACACCTTTATTTTATTTTCTAATACATGCTCACTATTTAAAAAGTCATAATTACGGAAATATATAACATAGGCAGTAATAATCCTTTTAAGTCCAGTTTCTTCACCAGAGATAACATATACTAGTGTGTATTCTTCTCAAAGCCCTTTTTGTTGTAAAATTAAATACAGATACAGAAAACTAAAAGTGTACAGTTTTATTATTAGAAGGTGAACACTCTTGAAATCCTAGCCAGGTCAAGAAATAGGACTGGACCAAGTACATCAGAAGCCCCTCCCATGCACCATCCCAACTACAACATCTCCCTCCCATCAGATGTTATTGTTAGCTTGAGTTTTACAGTAATTGCTTCTTTACATTTTAGAATACTGTTACCCAGGTGTGCACTCTAGGCCCTTCAGTGTTTACCATTAAAAATAAATGTTATATCCTTCAAATTTCTTTGATTCTACAGGTTATTCCTCCATTTCTTTTTTTCCTTTATAATTTGTCTGTTGAGCTCAGGTCATTTCCCAGATTGAATTTTGCTGATTTCATACTCGTGATACAGTTCAACATGTTCCTCAGATCTCAGTTTCTTACCAATTGTCAGCTGGGTCCAGAGACTCAATCAGACTCAGGTTCTGTCCCTATTGCAAAACTATAAATAAATAGTTTTGGGTTCTTGTATTAGGAAGTACATAATGTCTGATTGCCTCTCTTTTTCTCATAGGATTGCAGGGTGGTGATATTCGAATCTATCATTTTCTTTTTATTTTCAGATGAATTATTGTTAAGAGACGTTTCACCTCATACACTATTGGGTTACCTAGTAGTACAGTTCATAAAGGAAAGACGGAATAAATGTTTGGTTCTTTTTCCTAGCTTATCAGTTTTCAAGATGTGTTCCTAGTCATCCTCTGAGGGTGGTTCCTAGTCATCCTCTGAGGGTGATTAAGGCCCTCCTTTTATGGAACTCATGGATTTAAGTGTATTTGGTATATTTTAATCCCTTGCAATCATCACTTTTACTGAAACTGAAATTGTCCCATCTTTGGTCAGTTGAAGGTTTTCAAGTAAGCTCTTTTGGTATTACCCTACTGGCATTGATAGGTTTCTTACTTTCTGGTGTGATAAGCTATTCTAGGCTCACCTTGTAATTCCTGCTCAGGACTGAAATCAGGCATCGCTGCTGGGAAGCCCTGGATTCGTTTAATAGGAGATGGTATCTTAAGACTGCAGTCTGACCATTAGGATTGCTCATTGCCACTGTGTTGATCATTGTTTCTAGGCCTTTTCTGTTGACAGTAGCTGTGAAATATATATATGGTAATACACCTCATGCAGTCAAGTGGATATTCATATTTAGGAGAACAGGATTTTTGTTAAACCTCTTAGATATTAAATCCATATCTCTTCTTCCACACTAAGAATTCTGGTTTTAGGACACAGGGGAGTATACAATTAAAATATCTGATAATTACTCATTTTCTCTGTGTCATTTTATACATATAACAGTTTGAGAATGACAGTATTACCACCCCTGATGTAGTAACTGAAAAGAGTTTAAAAAATCAATGCATGTGTATATATGTGTGTGCGCACTCATTGTTCTTAAACTGCTGTACTGTATGTATGTTGTCAGAGCATATAGCCATTATATAATTTCTAATTTTTAACCCTCATTTTGTCTTATTTCTATACCCAACTCTATATTTGATACTACCAGTCCTTAAGACAATGTCTGTCTAGTGACTTCGGTTGTCTGAAATGTGTTTTCTAGTAGATTCTTCAGGAAGGGCTCATTGAAACAATGTTCTCTGAGTTCTTGTGTGTTAATAAGTTTGTCTGTGGTCTTTATACCAAAAGTCTCTTTGGTAGGTACAAAGTCCTTGGCTCACATTTTCTTTCTTGGACTATCTTAAATGTGTTATTTCATCTTCTGCTGGCAGTAGGCTTTGCTGTCAAAAACACTGCTGACAATCTAATTTTTAAAATTGTATTAGTCATTTGCTGTTTTTGTTGGAATTTTGTTGGAATCCAACAATTTTCCTAGAATATGTCTTGATCTTGAATAATCCTGGCTATTACTCTCAGATACACAATGTGTTCTATCAATATGTAGTTTGAAAAAAATTTTTTTTTATTTTAGGAAATTTGTCTTGAATTAGAGTTTTTGGTATTCTCTTTGCTTGTTTGGGCTTTATTCTTTATGTTGGATCTTCTTTATCTTCACTGTTTATCAGCTACTGACAAATTTTACTTTTTTCCTTCATTTCCTTTAGGTTTTTAAATTTTCTTCCTTTCACCTTCTATTTATCTTAAGGTATTTTCTGTTGTGATTATTCTTTTACTTAAAATTCTGCTTTGAGTTTTGGTACTTTGTTTCCAATTTTTGTTCTTGAAAATCTTATATCATTAAGAAAATGTATTTAGCTTGTTTTGAAATAGCAAGCTCAAGTTTTGATCTGTTTGTGGCCAAGTCTTTCTGGCTTGCTTGCACTGTCTGTAAGCATGTTACTCTTATCTACATTCTTTTTTTACTGTCTTCTAATAATTTTACTGTATAGGATTTGACCTCAGTACTTTTCTGTTGCTTATTCTTAGGTGAAATAAGATTTCTTGAACTGTTAGAAAGAAACAGGGTTTTAATTACCTTTTCTAAATTCATAGTGCTCCCTCTTCTGTTGTTTTCATGTAGTGTTCACAAACATGGCAGCTTCTTACATGAGATCTGGCTCTGTTTTCTTCTCCAACTTTTACCTGGACCTTCTCTTTCCTTTATTTCTGTTTCAGTTTTGCTCAGTTTTGATTCCGCTTCTGAAAGTGTCTTATTATGGGGCCATGTACTGTTAGAGAGTGCTGGTTGATTAAATTGAGAGTTCACTGGGACTCCACTGGTCCAGCCCCTTGAGAATTTACCACGAGTTTCTTGGACTTGCCCACTATTAAACCGGGAAAAATCTCTCGTAGGTTCAACTGCTGTTCTCCTATTCAACCACTGTGGTTTTTTAGTGAATACCTATTGACTACTTTGGTGTTGTCCTTTCTGAAGTCTAGAAGATACCTCATTGCTTCCTCAATACATACAGAGACTGATACCATTCAGATCTGATGTTGTTTGGTGATTAGTCTTCATTTGCTTCTGTTTTGAGATCCATAGATACTTTTGCACTTAGTTTTGATATAAATGTTTCTTATGGGCTTGGTTTTGCTATCTAGTCACTGTCTGTTTTTGTGTGGGGATTTGGATAGATTAGGAAACTATGCTGCTGTGACATTAATGTTATATGTTCTTTAAAAAGAAAGATGTGGGACGCCTGGGTGGCTCAGTTGGTTAAGCGGCTGCCTTCGGCTCAGGTCATGATCCCAGCGTCCTGGGATTGAGTCCCACATCGGGCTCCTTGCTCAGCAGTGAGCCTGCTTCTCCCTCTGCCTGCCACTCTGTCTGCCTGTGCTCGCTCCTGGGCTCTCTCTCTATCTGACAAATAAATAAATAAAATCTTTAAAAAAAAAAGAAAAAAAAAAAGAAAGATGAAATCTTATATTTGCAATTTTTTCTTTTTGCTTGGTCTTAATCATCTTTTTATGCCAGTACAAATCTCCCTCTTCCTTGTATTCCATTGAAGGGATATGCTGTGTTAGGCTGCAAATCCCTTATTAGGGATATTTGTGTTGTTCGTCATTATTCACAATTATCAAAAGTTAAGAAATAGGTAAATAGAAGTACTAGTTAGTAAAACTTTATTGTGCACACACCAAATAGACAGTTTGCAAACTGGGAATACTCAAACTAAAACAACAAGTGAGGAGGCTTAGGGTATATTTCTATAATGCAGCTTATACAGTGAGAGACCACCAACTGTTTATTCTTCATGGGGATAGGTTATAGTATTACAATTTCCTGTGGTCACCTCCTGTCAACCTTGGGACACAGATTCAGGTTTTGCTTATCATGTCCAGAGGCATAAGCAAGAAATGACCCAAGTCAAGTTAGTGTTGCAAAATAAATTAAATTATGCTGTGTGTGTATGATGAAAGTGGTTTTGTCTGCCCAGAGAATGTTCATGGCTGGTCTCCATTTGTTGCTGGTTTTAACACAGTTTATAAAATGCTATAATGAACTTTCTATTCATATATCATTGTGCACTTCTGTGAATATCTCCCTTGGAGACATTTGAAGTAGAATCTGCTGGGTCAAATGAAATGAACAGTTATAGTTTTAATAGATGTTGCCATATGCCCAAAGGTGTTTTGAATTAATTTATATCCTTAACGTACAGTGTTTTAGAATGCTTTTTGCTGAGTGGCCTTGCCGGTATTGGCATAAGGGTTCTCCAAGGTATGCATGTTGATATGTGTGTTTGGAGAGTGATTTACAGACCTCTTTGAGAAATTGATGAAGGCTGTAGACCTCTTCAGAAATACATAATTGTGTACTTACAGACTACACATACAATTTCAGTCTTCAAAGCTGGTCTCAGGTGACATTGTTCTTGTTGCCTTCCTAACCACCAGCTCTATCTTGCTTCTGTTGGTTTACCTGGGAACACTTGAAGGGTTAAGGATAAAGAGCAGTTATAGAGCTGTGACCAACAGTTCATCGACTAAAGCTTATCATTAGAGGTGATAATATTCAGAAGTCTGCAGTGAAGGCTGATGCATGTGTTTAACCGTTAAGAACTAAACCATGATTCCCTCCCATTCTCTTTCAATCTCTTGCTCTCTGTTTCTGTCTGTGTAATTCTTAGTCTTTGTACCTCTTTCATTTTTTTTCTGGGTCGAGGAGTGATACTGTGGAAATAAAACACATTTAAAAATACATTTAAATGAAGTTTTATTTTCCCCTGGTCCCAAATTGAAGACTGTCTTTTCAGCAATACATCCTTCAGCCTTGTGTTTCAGAAAGATGAAATTGTTTTTCTTCCCATAAAGCTTATTCAGTCATTTTTGTTATGGAACATATACACAGTGGACATTTACTACATACCAGGCACTCCATTTAGCAGTGTAAGGAATATAAAGATGTCCTGACTTCAAGAGGAATATAGCCTACAGGAGAAAATTTGACAGGTATTACAATTTTATGGATTTGTTTCCCTCACTAGACCAGTGATTGCCTTAATTACAGAGAGGCCATGTCTCATCTTTGATTTCCCTAAGACCTGGCATATTGTAAGTGGCCAGCAAATGTCTGTTTAATGAGTAACAAGAACCCAAATGACTAAGAGAAAATAAGTAGAGAGAGTGCCATTAGGTGAGAATAAGCAGGATACTCTGGAGATTGAAAGAAAGGGAGAATAGTAGATAAAACCACGCAGAGCTGTTCAAGGTAGGTCATTAAAAATGGATTTGAATTAGGCTAAAAGCAAGGAAAGAGGTGTATCAAGGACAAAGGAAAGCATTGGGTGTGTTTGGCCAGAGCGTAGGGTACCTGTGGTTGAGGGGAGATTAGGCAGAGAAGATCAGATAGAAGATCAGATGGTGGATTAGGTAGGCCTTGGACACCAGCTGGGGTATTGGTACTTGGGAGGGCAGCAAAGAACCACTGAAGGTGTTTCAAAAGGAAAGTGCTCACAGAGTTGTCCTTGGGTGATGCTTGCTTTGACTGTGTGCAATGGCAGGGGGCATGGCACAAGGAGAGACCGTTTATCTTTTCGGTGGAGATTAGCTCTCATGATCTCCTAATGTTGCTTCTAGCTCAGGTTACTGGCATCCCTGGAGTTTTGAGGGATTTGCCATCTCCTTTATAAATTTGAAATGGGAGATGAAAAGAGGGTGTCTTAGAGATGGCTTTTTGGGAGATGATTTCTATCTCAAGGGATCCAGTCCAGAAATAATCACTTAGTAGCGAATGAATCCAGTTATGAGTGGGAGGGAGTACCAAGGCCAGAACTTTGAAGCACAGCCTGAGTGTATGGTAGGTAGAGTGTATGTAATCAAATGATGGTTGCAAAGTTCACATTAGGTGCTTAGGATTGGGAGTACCTTGGGGAGGCTCAGCCCGGGCCAGCACCAGCTGTTTTGATGATGGGGTGGAGGTGTGGAACGGGCTGCTTGTTGGAAGTATACACAAGTGCAACCTTGTGCTCAGTGGCCCAAAACATCCCAGCCTCCTGGTCCATACTTGGGTGGTACCTACCAGCATAGTCCCCTAAGGAGCCAGAAGCAAGGCAGCTGCTTTTATCAGCTTTATGGTGCATTGTTGCAAAACTGGCTTAAGCCTGTGATTGAGTTAAGTTTATCAGGACTCCTGAAACCCTTCTCCCCTGTTGCTGGTTGCAGTTCTCATTTAAATCCTCTCCATGTTTGCCTAAGTTATGTTTCCAAATATAACCTCTTTGATTTCTGTTTTGATGTCTTGGGGAGTGGGACAGAGCCCTCTGCACCTTAAATGATTTGGTTGACCTGCTGGTGGCCCCAGTCCAGGAAAGCTGTAGTGGGTATTTTCAGTGTGGTACAGACCTGGTTTAACAGGCTCCTTTGCTACCCTCTCAGTTTGGATGCCCTGAAGCCTTTATTGTTACTGAACTTTTTGTAGCCTTAATGAGGTGAAAATTCTATAAAAATCATGTACTTGTCTCTTTCTACAGAACTCAATCAGGTATGTACTAAGAGCCTGTTAACACTCAGTGTGACCAGCTATCATGGCACTGGTACCTGTCTCATAGCTGGGAAAATGGAACAAGTCACAGAGGGGCAAGAGGCACGAAACACCATTATTGAGGGCTCTGTGGACTCAACCCTAAGCCTCCCACATGTACTACCTCTTAATTCTCACAGTGAACTATATGGAGAGGGTACTCTGAGCCTGTTCTGTCCATGGATCACAGAGGTTATTTTCCCAAATTGTAGGAGGTACTAAGAGGTGGAACTGGAGCTGGAACCTGGGTCTCCCTCACTCTTTGCCCTCTACCACTGGACTGGATCACTGTCCATGTCCCCCAGATGTTAGGGGCTGTAGCTCCTGGTGAAGTTGGCAGTACAAGTGATAAAGCAAAGCACAACACTATTAAGTAGGTCTCTTAGTACTGATGATCTCAAATTTTAAGGTAAGATGCAACAAATTGGGATTGTCATCACACTTGGATAGGTGAAAGAAGGCTCAAGTGACCTCATGTTATTCAGGTTGCCTCTATTTAAGGGAGGTCTCCTTCAAATGGTGGGAGAAGGTCTTAGGACCAGTTGTTTCCTTGACTGCCTTCTCTGCACTGTATCTGTTTCCCCATCTGCGTTTAGTCCCACTCTGATTTGCATGTGACTTCCACCCCCAAAAGGGGAGAGATTTAAGTGCTCCATCCCTTAGAGCTGATCTAGAGAGAAATTCTGTCCTAGGAATTTTGTTCCAATCCTACCTATGGATTTCCCCTCTTTCCACTGCAGGGAGCATCCAAGCTGAGGGGCTTCTTCAGCAGGCCCTGGGGAAATTGTGGAGTTCAGGAGTCACTAATACTGTTTTGGAATAATCCATAAAGCCATGTTTGGCCCTTGAGGTAACAGGTGCTGTAAGAGAGAACAAAAAGAGCCAATTATGATGTCAGGAGCCCTGGGGATTGATGGGGTGGGGAAAGAAAAGGATTAAAAATTGGAGTACAGTATCTTTGCACTTTGCCTTTTTTAGCCCCTTATTAAATTATGACTTCTGTTTTCAGAAAATAAATGAGAACAAAGGGTATGTTTAGAATACAATCTTTGTGTTTTAAATCTGACTAATGAGTGGTTTTAGCACTTTCATTTGGTTCTCAGTCAACCTGTGTTCAAAGTGTCAATTAACAAATAAATATTATGAAAAACAAGAGTCAGGAATGGTTGCCACTCCTGCTAATGAGCTGCTAATGAAATTGTGCCTGGGTGGGAAATGCAGGCACTCTGGAATCCCCACGAGTCTCCTCCAGAAAATGAGCAGTAGTGCAGCCAAGGCCCCTGACCCTTGAGAAATGGGCACAGTTAACTCCTTCACTTCCAAGCTGGCATTTCCCCCTCATTATTAAGTGAAGCTCATTGCTCGTCTCTCATGGTTAATATCAATTACATTGAGGCTTTTACAGATCCAGTTTTATTTCACTTAATAATTACTAGGTGGGTTTAGAGGGCTGGAAAAATTGTATGGGTATGCTTTGGTTTATTTCTAACTGTGTAGCCTTTGGTGTCTCAGTAATTCCCTTCCTCTTTGAATTTTCTTGAGGCTCTTCTCCATCTCCTCACATGTGTACATGTGCACAGTTGAAAATGGATTAAAATCTGGATATACTCAGGATTTTGTAGGTTGGGGGGAATATATATATATGTGTGTGTGTGTGTATGTATATATATTTGATGTTTTACTTATTTACTCTAGAGAGAAAGAAAGAGCGTGCTCCAGGGGAGGGACAAAGGGTGGAGAAAAGAGAGAGAATCTCAAGCAGAGTCCTCTCTGAGCCCAGAGCCTGACATGGAGCTCAGTCCATGACCCCCGGATCACAACCTGAGCCAAAACCAAGAGTCCATCACTTAACCAACTGAGCCACCCAGGCGCCCTGGGGAGTATATTTTTAAAAAGAAAGAAATGGCAGGAATTAGTAGACCATAACAGTCAACAGAGTTATTGAAAACCAGCTTTCCAGCATGGATGCAACATCCCAAGTGCCCTGATTAAGAGGCTGTGCTGTATCTATTAGTCTTACTTACTGGGTTGTCTTCTAAGCTAAAGAGGAACATGCTACACATTGAGGATAGCTGGAAGGGAACAGAGGCAATCAGGAGGCTAGGAAACAGACATGGAATTTCCATGTAGATCTGTGAGTAAAAGTAACCCCTCTGCCCCTTACCTCTATTGTCCTTTACTCCACCCCTGGTCTTACTTAAATTTGGGGGGTTCTGACAGGTACTCGGGGCTGGTGGGAGAACTACTGCTTATGCTAAAGATCTGGTGCTTTTGAGGGAAGAAAGATTGATGGCCATGAGAGGATTCCTAGTTTGTGTGGTTAAGATATGATCATTCCTTACTACTGTCTCATTCTACCCATTCCCTTGGTTCAGGCTTTATTACATGTGATTAGGACAAGTATAATAGCTTTTCAGCTAGCCTCCTTGCTTCTTATATCTCTATTTTATATGCTGAGCTCTGAATGCTTCAAAGGGTGTTACTTGTGACCCCCTAAATATGTTCATTTCTTTGCTTGCTTTCTGAAAGCCATTCTCTGAACTTGGAACTCCAAATGTTACTACCGTTCTCCTTCATTTACTTCCTACCCCTCCATGGCAGCAGTTGGTCTTGTTCACGTGGTATTCTTCCTAGTGGCCAACACAGCAAGTGGCCCTCAGTGGGTGTGCAGTAAGCTGTGGTAGAAAGGATGCCTGGAGAAGAACAGGTTCTTGCCTAACCCTCAGTAAATTCTTGTTGAAAAGCCAGTAGGAACAGAGGCTCACTGTGTCCTACCTATGGTTACTTTGAGCCTTTGTCCTGTACCTCTCTGACTCTAACACAGGAAGTTTTCTAAGTAGCATTGCTAGTCCTTGTCCTTGAAGAACATTGCTTCTGTGATTTCTGCATGAAGAGGTTGGTGACCACCTGTTTATCCTCCTTGAGGACAGGGAAGGAGACATTGCATAGGTCACAGCAGATGAGATTTTTGGAGCATAGTGTTGGAGGGTGATGGGAGCTGTCTGGGTAGCTGTTCCCTGAGGAAAATGGTGGTCTCTTGTTCTGAGGGGCTTTAGTGGAGGTGAGGTGATTTCCACCCTGGGAAGCCATGCCAGATAACTCTTCTATGGCCCCCCCTGGAGTCTTCGACTCTGTGACTCAGAGTGAAAAATCAGTTTGGAGATTATTTTCATGTTTTTCTCATTTTGTCATTGTTTAAAAAATTTATAAATATAACTGCAGTCAAGACTGGTTTGCTGCATGTTTCACTGTTTAAAAAAAAAAGAAAAAAAAAGGTCTCTGTTGGTGTTACCCTTCAAAATATAATAACATAAAGCATTGGTTCAGGGTTTAGCACTCTAGAGAGGTTTCTGTACATTTTTTTTTGTTAGTGGTTCAGTTCAAGTTTTGCCTGAGAGACAGGATAGATGCTCATTTGTGTGAGGCAGAGATCTTGCCAGGACTTGTTTGGGGGTTTTGAATAAAAAAGCAGGAGGAGAGGGCTGTGGTAGTCATGGCAACCGGGCCTCTGAAGTCTCCACTCTGACCAGCCCTGGTTAGGGGCTTGGAGGCCCCAGTGAGGTAAGTGGCACTGCTTCCTGTTCCATAATCCTCCTATTCCTTAGGCTCTGGGGGAGGTAGAGACAGGGGGCTGGCATTGAAGCTGACCTTTCTGGAGGCCTACTTTGTGGCTGGCATTAAGCCCGAGCTGTAGACACAGGTAATTGGTTCAGAAATACAGCATAATCGGGATTTTTTTTTTACTCTTGTTGACACATACCTATACGACTTGATAAGTAAGATGTCATTGTTTCATCCTGGTTGACATTTACCTTTTGGGGGCTGTGTTTTCTGAAGCACTTTTAACTTATTTAGCACACTGGCACAGTATTTTCTCATTTGTTCTTCACAACAATCTAACACATGAGGGAACACAGACACAGTAGATTCTTTTCATTTGGCACATAAGGGCATGAATTTCCAGAAAGAAAAGGAATTTGGCTAAATTCACCCAGCCTTGAAAGGCAGAGCTGAGAGGGTCGCAGAGTTGGAGGGCTCATGGTTGCATGGCCAGCTCTCATCGGAGGAGGCTGTCAGCCTAACCCTGGATTTCCTGACGCTGCACCCAGGGATGACTTGAAAGAGCCTAGAAATCCCTGGAAGGGGAGTTTTCCAGGCAGGAGCCTACAAGGGACAGGCCATACTTTGCACCACTCCCAAAGCCATGTAACTGCTGGGGCATCTGATGGCAAGGTGAAAATGAGCACCATGGCATCCATGTGAGCTGGCCCTGGGTCTGCTGAAGCTGCGCAGCCAGGCTGCAGGGTATCCTCACTGTGGGCATGCCCCATGGGGGACCCTACTATATTGAGTCCAGGCAGGGCAAATGTCCAATCACTAGAAACTAGGAGGAGTTGGAACCAACACTAGGTGAAATATCTTTTACAGCAGTTACAAACTGGCTGGGGGACAAATTCCATTTATAAATCTATTTTGTTTGGCTTTTGTATTTTAAAATTTGATGCTTTTAGAGTGGACATTTTTTTCAGTCTTCACCACTCAGTATTGTCTTAGAAATGGCCCATCTCACTGGTCTCTCTTACTTGCTGGCCTCCTGTGGGCACTTCTGTTGGCTCCTCCCTCTTGGATCACTGTTTCTTACCTGCCCTTCTGCTAGGGTTCCTCTTGCCCACATGCTTCAAGGCCTCAGGCTTTCTTGGGTCCATTTTTCTTCTCAGTACCATACCTACAACTATCCTGGGGCTATCTAAGCTCTGTGCTTAGTGCTCTGTCCAGACCCCTGGAAATAAATGGTGTCATCTTGGACTGTATCTGAAACACTAATTGCTGTTCTGGGATTTGAAAGGAGAAGGTAATGCTTTATCCAAGAAATGTATTTTTTAAGCTGTTTTATTGAGATACAGTTTATATGCCATAAAATACCCTCGCTTAAAGTGTACAATGAGAATAATTCTCAAACGTCCTGGAGAATGTTGGTAGAATATATGGGGGAGTTTCCTGACTGTTGTGTTTGATGGATAAGAAAAAGTTGAAAAGCAAATTTTGGGGACCAAAGGCCAACTTCTTTACTTTGCTGAGTTAAGAGTCTTAACATTGAAATAACCTGCCATCATCTGTCATTGTCATTTGCTCATTTTATAAAGGGGCATTTTAACACTAAAAAGATAAGAACTACATAATTTCAGAAAAAAGAACTGTTCTCTATATTGGACACTTTTAAATTCCTTGTTTCAGGACCATTGGAATGAATTACCACAATAAACACACCACCTCCAGACTTGGTTTAAAAAACACAGTAATTTCTTTTTGTATAGTTCTTAGAACTCCAGAAATAGTTCACATACCCTTGAGATGCCCCCCAAACAAACAGTTAAACCAGCCAGCATGCGGAGGAGTGGGAACCACAAAATGGAATACAGACACTAACAAATGAACTAAGCATTACACATTAATAACATAATCATATGACATGGGGGTTAAGGAAGAAAAGAGCTAACCTAAGTGACTTTGTGGAAAGATAATCCTGACAAGATACTGTGAAGTCAGAGACAAAAGAATTGCACGTAAATGGTGCAATCTAATTTGGTAACATTTCTCATAAGAGTATGGGTTACCAATTTTGAAAATATATTCATGCTAGAATTGAACAATAAAAAAAATACATTGCAGAAAATAAGAGCCAAGTCTCTCTCTGCTGGAGAAAGAAGTAATAAGTAAGGGAAAGGGAAAGACAAATGAACTCTGTGGTGTAAGATTGAAATCTGATACAAAGTTGTAGTTTTTACAAGTATAAAACTGTAGTTTTTAATAAATATAAAAATAGATACCAAAATAGAGATGTGTATATGAGCATATGTATAAATGTATACATGTATATAAATTTCTTAGCCCTGTCTGACAGGAGTTAAGAGCCATGATACCCTAGTAGTAATAAGCATACCTAGCACCCAGATCTCGGTTTCTTTTTTTTTAAATTTCTTATTTTTTATTAACATATAATGTATTATTAGCCCCAGGGGTACAGGTCTGTGAATCACCAGGCTTACACATTTCACAGTACTCACTGTAGCACATACCCTCCCCTATGTCCGTAACCTAAACACCCTCTCCCTATCCCCTACCCCTGGCAACCCTCAGTTTGTTTTGTGAGATTAAGTGTCTCTTTTTTTTCTTTTTTCTTTAAGCTTTTTTTTTTTTTAAGAAATTATTTATTTATTTGACACAGAGAGATCACAAGCAGGCAGAAAGGCAGGCAGAGAGAGAGAGGGAAGCAGGCTCCCTGCTGAGCAGAGAGCCCGATGCGGGACTTGATCCCAGGACCCTGGGATCATGACCTGAGCCAAAGGCAGAGGCTTTAACCCACTGAGCCACCCAGGCGCCCCTCTTTAAGCTTTTTTATTTAAGCATATAATGTAACCCCACCACCCTCTCCCAACCCCTTTCCCCCCACCACCCTCAGTTTGTTTTATCACATTAAGAGTCTCTTTTGGTTTGTCTCCCCCCCCGATCCCATCTTGTTTCATTTTTTCTTTTCCTACCACCTTAACCCCCACCCCCGTTGCATTTCCACTTCCTCATATCAGGCTGATCATGTGATAGTTATCTTTCTCCAGTTGACTTATTTCACTAAGCATAATACGCTCTAGTTCCATCCATGTTGTTGCAAATGGTAAGATTTCATTTCTTTTGATGGCTGCATAGTATTCCATTGTATATATACACCACCTCTTCTTTATCCATTCATCTGTTGATGGACATCTAGGTTCTTTCCATAACTTGGCTATTGTGGACATTGCTGCTATAAACATTTGGGTACACGTGCCCCTTCGGATCACTACGTTTGTATCTTTAGGGTAAATACTCAGTAGTGCAATTGCTGGGTCATAAGGTAGCTCTATTTTCAATTTTTTGAGGAACCTCCATGCTGTTTTCCAGAGTGGTTGCACCAGCTTGCATTCCCACCAACAGTGTAGGAGGGTTCCCCTTTCTCCACATCCTCGCCAGCATGTCATTTCCTGGTGTGAGGTGTTATCTCATTGTGGTTTTGATTTGTATTTCCCTGATGCCCAGTGATGTGGAGCACTTTTTCATGTGTCTGTTGGCCATCTGGATGTCTTCTTTGCAGAAATGTCTGTTCATGTCCTCTGCCCATTTCTTGATTGGATTATTTGTTCTTTGGGTGTTGAGTTTGCTAAGCTCTTTGTAGATTTTGGATACTAGCCCTTTATCTGATATGTCGTTTGCAAATATCTTCTCCCATTCTGTCAGTTGTCTTTTGGTTTTGTTGACTGTTTCCTTTGCTGTGCAAAAGCTTTTGATCTTGATGAAGTCCCAATAGTTCATTTTTTCCCTTGCTTCCCTTGCCTTTGGCGTTGTTCCTAGGAAGAAGTTGCTGCGGCTGAGGTCGAAGAGGTTGCTGCCTGTGTTCTCCTCAAGGATTTTGATGGATTCCTTTCTCACGTTGAG